>PVJS01047531.1:0-15438 GCA_004027185.1 Glis glis
AGCCACACCCACACACTTGCATATCTGACCCCTCCCAGACCATACCCACACACTTGCACCTGGCCCCTCCCAGCCACACCCACACACTTGCATATATGGCCCCTCCCCAGCCACAGCCAGAGAGGGGTGTGCCACCTCCCCCAGCTGTCAGCTCTGAAACCTGCAGCCAGCCTTCTCCTCCCTCACCCTCTACTCCAGCCCATCGCCAGCTTCCACTCTCCCTCCAAGCCAGCCAGACCCGCCCACTTGGCCGGGGAGCCCCTGTTGAGTGGATGTGGGCGCCCTCGGGCCTCCTCGATTCCTGTTGCCAGTCCATTCTTCTAGCAGCAGCAGGAGGGATCTGGTGATGAGCACCGCCCTGAGAACACAGCCCACGCTCCTGCCGACGCTGTGGACGCCCTCTGTGTCTCTCCAGCCACTCCTTGCCTCCTGACCCCCTCGCCTGCCCTACTCTTGCTGTCCCTGGTCCCCAAATCTGCCTGCGCTCTTGTCTCTGGCTGACCTGCCCTGGGCCTCCTCATGGAAACCTTGCTCGGTAGCCTCCATGGACGGCGGTACCTGTCCTGCCCGGCTCCGCCCCGCTGTGCGCAGCCCCTTTGCCTCCTTCCTCACGCTCGCCCCGCAAGCTCTGCTCAATGGCTACTCAGGTTTGGTCTGTTTCCCCAACCACAGGTGTGAGCGCCAGATGGCGGGGACCCCGACTCATCTGCAGCAGGCACCCTGAGCTGAGCCGCTGGCACACAGCGGTACCCCATCCTGCCTGCTGAAGGCCAGGCCTGGGAGCCACCCTGCGGCCTCCAGGATGCTGGTCCTGGCTGGAGGAGCTGACGCAGGGCAGCTGTGGCCTCTTGGTGACCCGGCGTCTCGGCACCAACCCTGGAGAACTCGCTCAGAGTGAAGGTGACAGAAAGGTGGCTCCAGGAGAAGCCCACGTTAGCCAGGCCCTGGGAGGCCTTTTCCAAATGGCACCTTTCGCCTGATCCACGCGGATGAAGGGAGTAGGGAACAAGCTGAGGACCTTGACCTCCAGAGGCACTGGAGAAGTTAGGGATGCTTTACAGAGAACGCAGGCTGAAAGTTAAATAGGCCCTTTAGTTCAGGACTTATCAGAGCCTTGAAGTGATGTGTACAGGAGGATTTCTCTGTGGCACTGCAGCAGGTGGGCTTTTCCAAACCTATCTGACCTTGAACGTGAGCCTCTTGGGACCCTCATGTTCTGTAGAACAGTTTGGGAGCCCACGATAGTTCAAAGTCAAAGGAAGCAACATCAGCGGCTCCTGCAGACAAGGCCTGGCCGGCTCCCGGAGGCTCTGGGGTGGTTGGGCTTCAGCTGCCCAAGGACTACCCCCCTGGCCCCTTGCTTCTGTGTCCCCTCCCTGGCCTAGCCTGAGGCCCTGCGCCACCCCCCCACCTTGAAGCTGCTCTGTTGCCCACCCAATCCGAGGCAGTCCCAACACTATTTGTCACGCCATCCACACCACTCCGTTCTTCCTGAAGGTCCCCCTCTGCCCCTCACAGTGACCAGTGACATCCCCTGGCTGAGCTGGACTCCCATTTGGAAAGGTGATCATGGGGCATTTGAGGAAATGAAGCCGCACTGAATAAGAAAGAGCCCCCGGCTCCACCAGGGCTTTGTGGCTTTGTGGCCCAGGTGGGCAGCAGGGGGCAGCGGGGCAGCTGCTCAGCAGCCCTGTGATTTGAATTCGCAAGCAGCAGCTCCTGCCTCGCACACTTCAGATTAATCGGTTCTCCTGCTGGGGGAGCCCAGAAGAAACAGGCCGGGGAGCAGCAGGTAGGTGGAGTGGGCAGTTTTCTCTCTGGTCCTCACCAGCCCTGGGCCAGGGCTTCCCCTGGCAGAGTCCCCAGCGGGAAAAGTAGGACTCAGTCCTTGGGGCAGAACCCAGGCCTGCAGGGCTGAACTGCAGAGCATGGCTGGGGGCACAAAGGAGACCTGGAGCGGCAGAGAAGAGGAGAGAGAGGAGAGAGGAGAGAGAGAGAGAGAGAGAGAGAGAGAGAGAGGAGAGAGAGAGGAGAGAGAGAGAGAGGAAAGAGAGGAGAGAGGAGAGAGAGGGGAGACAGGAGAGAGAGAGAGAGGAGAGAGAGAGAGAGAGAGGAGAGAGAGAGGAAAGAGAGAGAGGAAAGAGAGGAGAGAGGAGAGAGAGAGGCAAGAGAGGAGAGAGAGACACAAGAGAGGAGAGAGGAGAGGAGAGGAGAGGAGAGAGAGAGAGAGAGAGAGAGAGAGAGAGAGAGAGAGAGGCAGGCGTGGTGGAGAGATGTGGGATTCTCATGCGGGTGGCAGCCACGGTGGGCAGGTGTGGCGCTGAGACCTGAGGGGAGACGCAGGCTCCCCCAGCCCCCAGAGAGCTCAGATTTGCGGCCTGGAGCGAGGTTTCACTGTTCCTGCGGCCACTGGCTTCTGAGAGGTGCAGGGTAGGGTGTGGGGGCCAGGGTGGAGCTGGGGGTGGGTGCTCCACCCAGGGCAAGCAGCGGACCACCCAGCCTCAGCGCCTGCTCTCTGGACTGGGAGGCAGTTCAACGGGCCTTGAGCTCGCTGGGAGGGAGGCGAGGCAGGTAAAGGGTGCAGCACAGGCCTGACCCCAGCCAGCGCTCAGGCCCGAGGACATCAACATGGCCTCTCAGTGGGTGTTCAGTGATGCGTTTCAGGTTTGAGATAGAGGGGGAGAGGAGTCCAGTTTGCGGGGGGAAACTGAGCTCCACACCTGCTCCGTGCTGAGCCCACCTCAGCGTGTGTAGAGCAGGTTCTGGGGTCAGTCGTGGGCACCACTGAGACCCACCAAGGGGACTCGAGTCACTCGGAGCTAGGGCCCCGGGGCTCTCACCTCCTCCTCTTGGACACACCAGGGTGGGTGTTTGGTGGCTGGGTGCCAGGTGGGGTCCTGCTCTCCCGCCCTGGCTCCTCCACCACCAGGAACGGGGTGGGGAACCCAGAGCTGGCACCCCTTTCTGTGGAGTAAGCGGGATGGCAATGCGAGAAATGGTTAAAAATGCAAAAAGCTGTTGGTTTTGATAAAGAAAAATGCAGCTGCAACATCTGTTTGACTCTTGTTTGCAGCTTCATCAATGCTAAGTGGTCAATAAATCAGAGTGGCGTGGCATCCCGTTTCTTCTGTGGCTCCGTCATTAATCTCGTGCCAGTTCTCATGAAAAATGAAGGAGCAAGGCCGCGCGATAGTGAAAATGTATACATTACCCAGAAAGTCATAATAGCATGTAATAGGGCCACACACCTCCCCACTTGCCGCTGGGGGTGGGCCCGCGCGCCGCCCGCCGGAAGGAGGGAGACGAGCGAGTAAATCAGCCTCGTTTGTGCCACAAGCCCCTTCTATTACTGCATTTGTCATATTAGCGCCATTTATGCAGATGCCGAGCGCCCCGTGAGCCCGATCTTAAGAGGCGCAGCTTTCCCTGTACCTGGGTGCTTAATAAACAACAAGGGTAGAAGCCCATAAACTAAGAGTGCAGAGCTGGCAGAAAGAAGGGCAGGATTTATTAGGGAATGAATAAATGATGATACCAGGCAGCTCAGGGCTGTGGGTGTCACCAGGCTGCTAGGCAGAGAAAAATCCTCTTGCCCACGCTTCAGCTGGCCTGGGCAGCTTGCCACCTGTTCTCTTAGCTCTGGGCAAAGGGATGAGGTGGGGACGGTCCCAGCAGAAAGGAGGTTGCTCACGAAGCCCATGGCAGGGGGGTTCCATCCTCCTACCTCCTTCACTGAGGGCTGCCGATAGGCAGGGCCCAGCAGACCCGAAGGCCTGGAGCTTCCCGGAGGAGGGAAGGAAATGCAAGGATTCTGTTTCCTGAGATGGGTCAGGGCAGGTGGCACCTGCCGTGCAGATGCCCTGGGGTCTGCTGGCCCCCGGAGGCTGCTCTGTCCCTCTCGATCTCTTTTCCCTGCTACAGATGGGAAAGAGGTCCTCCTGGCTTCGATGCACAGAGTTGCGACATTCTACTGCTGTCTCTGGGTGTGCACTGGGTGCACAGGAGTGAGTCTCTTGTACACACCTCCAAGTGGGTGCCTCTATTTTCAAAGATGGCTTTCTGAGAGCCAGCAGTGTGCCGGGCCTCACTCGCGTTTCCTGGTTTGGCCTCTTCAACCGCTCCAGGATGCAAGTGCATTGTTGTCTGGTTCACAGAAAGGAGGGTGCAGTAAAGGGATGGACACTCAGTGCTCAGGAGCGACAGCGTTCACGCCCAGCCCGAGCTCAGAGCCCCGATCTCCTCGCCTCCACTCTGCCTGGGCTCTGGGGCTGTGGGACTCGCTGGACAGCGGGGGGGAGGGGGGCAGTGCGCCCAGCCTCAGTGGCAGGGGCAGCAGAAGCCCAATTAGCATCGGCACAAGAACCCAAAACAGGAGCGGGAAGCCTGGCAGGGTGTCATGGGGTGCGGGAGCAGTGAGGCCAGGCTGGAAGGCCCCGTGCGGGCCCATGAGCTCCTCGGGCAGGGCCAAGGCCGCTCACATCCCTGTCTTCACATCAAGGACCCACAGTGGTCAGGTAGGGGTGAGTAGGGGAAGTGGAGGACCCACTCCAAGCGTGGCCTGGGCCTGGGCACCTGGCACCTAGGTCTTCAAAGTTGGGGACAGCTAAAGGAGAAGCAAAAAGAGAGAGAATGGAGAGACTGGGCACTGACAGAGGGGCCTGGTGCCCCAGGAACAGGCAGGGCCAGAGGTCAACTGTGCGCTTTCTGGGAGGCAGGCCCTGCATCCTGTGCTGGACCCAGAGACCCCTGCCACAGCCCAGGTGGAGGGGCACACAGAAACCTCGGGCTTCCCTTGCCAGGGACCTGTAGGGCTGGGGGCTCAGAGCGATGGCCAGGAGGAGTGTTGGAGACCCAGGCGCGGGCAGAGGCTGGCCCCTGGGGGAGCCCTAGACCCTCCAGAAGGGCGGCCCTCATTAAATGAGCTTGCGCACCAGCGGGAATCTGGGGCCGGCAGCCTTCCCCGCCTCCAAGGGAGGCTGGGAGACTTAATTAGTTAATGTGGGTAAAGTGGTCTGAAGATGAAAAACCCTGGGTAATTGCTGAGTGCTGCTGCTGTTGTTATTACACAATTACCAGAATTTTCCAGTCATGGGAATCTAGTTAAACAATTTCCACCTGGTGCTGGGTTCTGGGAACCATGCCGGCTGAGGGCTGGCGCGCTCTGCCTCCTGTAGTCTAAAGGTGATGGAGAAAAGACACAGGGATGTGGGTAGCCATGCCCAGCACCGTCCTGGCATATCCCGGATGCCCAGAGAATGTGGAGTATGGGTGATGTGCTATTGTCCCTGAGCAGATAAAGAAGCACGTGCTTAAGTTATTAACAGAGGATCCCGCCTGTCTGGACTTTCTAGAAGCCTCTGAGAAAGTTCTACCCAAGGACTCCCAGCAAGTCAAGCCACCGTGGATTGGTGCTGCCGGGGAGAAGGTCTTATCAGCAAGACCTGACTGTCCAACAGCACGCGCGGGTGCAGACATGCCGGCACATTTCTGGACAGACAGATGAAAACCACAAGATTCACCCTGGCTGGGGGCCAGGCCTTGGCTTATTTAAAATCATTACTAAGCCGGGCGTGGTGGCGCACGCTTGTAATCCCAGTACTTTGGGAGGCGGAGACCGGAGGATCCGGGTTCGCGGCCAGCCTCAGCTCTCTCACTCTCTCTCTCCCTGTCTCTCTCTCTCTTCTCCTTAGTGAGGCCCTCCGCAACTTCATGAGACCCGGTTTCAAAATAAAGTATAAAAGAATAGGGCCGGGGGCGTAGCACGGAGGTAGAACGCCCCTGCGTTCAATCCCTGGTACCGCAAAAAAAAAAAAAAATCATTACTAAGCTGGGCATGGTGGCGCACGCTTGCAATCCCAGTACTTGGGAGGCTGAGACCAGAGGATCCGGGTTTGCGGACAGCCTCAGCTATTTAGTGAGGCCCTCTGCAACTTAGTGAGACCCTGTTTCCAAATAAAGAATAAAAAATAGGGCTGGGGGTGTAGCTCGGAGGTAGAACGCCCCAGGTTCAATCCTCGGTACCACAAAAAAAAAAAAAAATCGTTACTAGCTGGGTGTGGTGGCCCATGCTTGTAATCCTAGTACTTGGGAGGCTGAGACACGAGGATTGCAGGTTCACGGCCAGCCTCAGCTACTTAGTGAGACCCTGTTTCAAAATAAAGAATAAAATCGATGCTAACGATCAGGGAAGAGTTGCCCAATCACACCTCCACGTTTGCAGATGACTCTGAACTTCGTGGGTATGGAAGGATCTCCCGGGTCGTTTTGGTGGGTGGAGGAGTGGCGGATGTTGGTGGAGGAAGTGAAAGCCAGCAGCCAGAGAAGAGGAACCAACTGCTCAGGGAGGCCCTGGTGAAACCCATCAGCTGGACGCCCCGAGCAGAGGCCCATGCCACTCCTGAAAGCCCCGGCTCCAAAGTGATTGCCGGGACCAGCAAGGGCCTGGTCTGGAACGGCGGACGTAACCTGGGACTGGTAAAGAGTAGCGAAGGCTGCCTTTGTTGTTGACCTTAACTTGCAGGGGAGCGCAGGGGCAAGGAGAGCCCCAGAAAATGGAGAGAAGGACTCCTCTGTCCAGGAAGACAAAGGCTGAGAGGAGATGTGACTCACATCTTTTGGGTCAGAAACGGGAGGAGATGGATGGGCACTTTTCCCTCCAGATGTCTGAATCCTGAAAATAAGGGTCTCCCTCCACCCCGGAGCTTGGAGAGGTCATTTTAGTGCAGCAACATACACAGCAGGGCAGGGAACACATGAGACTCATTATATCAAAGGGAAATATGGGCTGAAAAATATGAAGAATTTTTTTTTAAAAAAAGGATGACAGAGCCGGGCGTGGTGGCGCACACTTGTAATCCCAGTACTTGGGAGGCTGAGACGAGAGGATACGGGTTTGTGGCCAGCCTCAGCTACTTAGTGAGGCCTCCGTAACTTAGTGAGACCCTGTTTCAAAATAAAGACTAAAGAATAGGGCTGGGGTGTAGCTTGGAGGTAGAATGACCTTGGGTTCAATCCCCGGTACTACCAAAATAAATAAATAAATAAATAAATAATAAATAAATAAATAAATAAATAAATAAAATAAAAAAGGATGACATCGTTTCTGGATGACTAATCCAGAAGGAGTAATAAAGGAGATGGGGTTATAGGGGGGTTGGGGGGCTGACTGGAATCCAGGAGCCCCAGGATGCCCCCAGCATGGAGGAATCCAGGGCTGGCGGGGTCAGCTGGGTGGCCAGCGTCCGCCCAGGCTTTTCTGGATTGCCAGGGATGCAGGTGGCTTGTGCCTGCAGTTGGCAGAACCTGGGCTTGGATGAGGTTGTGGGTGTGTGTCCTGTATGTCTCTTGCTCTCTCCTTGAACTCATTTTTGATTTATTAAATATCACCACAAGAGTTGCTCCAACCAGCCCTGGGGTATGAAGCCATGGGCCTTTTGGGGGGACATAGAGAGCTCCTACAGGGAAGTCCTGTTCAGGTACACAGCTCTGGCCAAGCAGAGCCTGAAGGCCAGGCTGCACAGGTGCCCGGTGTTTGGGTCTCAGAGGGCTGCGGTCCCTGCTCTTCTGACCTCCTCGCCCCTCCCAAAGCCATGGGCACAGCCTCCCAGGACATGCGCCCAGCCCTGCTCCTGGGCTGGTGTGTCTGCTCAGAACCGTGCCCCATTAGGCAGTGAATCAACCCCATCGGGTGACAATGGCACCGAGCAGTCATCAGGGTGTCTCCAGCGGGCCCATGTGCTCTGAGCCTTCCTGTCCATCTGCTCCCCATAACAGCTCTGGAGGAAGCTGGGTGTGTGCCACCGTCCCCCCTGCACTGAGAGGTGCCACATGATCCGCTAACAGCCACATGGCGAATGAGAGGCAGAGCTGGATGAGACTCTGGTGCATTTGGTATTTTTTGGATTAAAGTACCCAAATTAGTATGCAAATTTCCTCTAGGGGAAACAACCACCTCTCTCCACTCAGTCCGGGGGGTGGTGCTTGTGGCTCAGGCTGGCCAATCGGAGCCCTGCATTCTCTGGGCTGGGGAGATCGGCTCAGGGATAGACTGATGGACCACCAGAGGCAGTCAGAGCCAATCCCCGGAGTGCGGCTGGGGCCACAGGGAGGCAGGGATGCTCTTTCCTGCTGGCCTCCAACCTGGGAGGATGAAACCTGGGGCTCCCAGAAGCCATCTCTTGCCAAGGGGGAAGGAAGCATACAAGAGGCAGAGCTGAGGGAAAGAGAAATGAAGCCTTGATACCTTTGATCGAATGCCTGGATCCAGTCACGCCTGAAGCTGGCACACCTCAAGACTCCAGAAACTCGAGCCCCCAGATTTCCTTTCACCCTGAAGTTCATTCAAGTTGAATTTTCCGTGACACTCATTAAGAGCCCTAACCCTGAAAAAAGATCATCTGTCTTCTTTTTTGCTAAGCCAGTAACTCTCTCCACAGCATAACTCAGGCTGCCCAGAGGGCAGGTTCCAACCACCACTACCATGGCTGGGATAACCCGTGATCACTGAGAACTACCGTTTCTTTAGACCTGTGAGTGCCAGGTGTTGGGTGCCAAGTACTTCATGGGACTTAACTCCTTTTTTTTTGCGGTACCAGGGATTGAACCCAGGGGCATTCTACCTCCGAGCTCCACCCCCAGCCCTATTTTTTATTCTTTATTTTGAAACAAGGTCTCACTAAGTTGCAGAGGCCTCAGTAAGTAGCTGAGGCTGGCCGCGAACCCGGATCCTCTAGTCTCAGCCTCCCAAGTACTGGGATTACAAGTGTGCGCCACCATGCCTGGCTAACTCCTTTTTTTTTGTGTGTGTGTGTGGTACTGGGGATTGAACCCAGGGGGTGTTCTACCTCTGAGATACACCCCCACCCCCTTTTATTTTTTATTTTGAAACAGAGTCTCAATAAGTCATGGAGGGCCTCACTAAATTGCTGAGGCTGGTTTCCAACTTGCAATCCTCATGTCTCAGCCTCCCAAGTACCAGGATTACAGGCATGCACCACCATGCCCAGCTTATTTATTTATTTTTATTCTTGAAACAGGCTTTTGCTAAGTTGCTGAGGGTCTTGCTAAATTGCTGAGGCTGGCCTTGAGCCTGCAATCCTTTTGTCTCAGCCTCCCAAGTACTGGGATTACATGCATGCACCACCATGCCCGGCACTTAACTCTTTTAATCCTCATGACAACCCCATAAGGTAGGACTGGTTATGATTGTCTCTACTCTACGCATAGGGAATCTCAGAATGTAAGGGATTACTTAGCTCTACAAAGCCCCACTTCCTGCACCTAGGTCTGTCTGATGCAAAAGAAGAAGGGTGGCCCCGAGTGGGTGCTCCCAAGATGACTGTCAGCGTTGAAGTCCTAGCTATGGGCTTTGGGCAATCAGTTCTCTGAGTCTCAGTTGTCTCTCCTATAAAATGGGGAAAACATAGTCTCTACTCCCTGAGGATGTGCAAAGGGGAAATGAAGCAAGTCATTTGCATGGTGCGTACACATAGGAAACCTTCAAAACTACCAGGTATTGTATCACTGACCTCTCAAACAACTCTTACTTCATCTCATAATGTCGCTAAAAAATGTCCCTAAGATCTTATAGAACTTATATGTCAGCAAAACCAAACTGATTGAGACGTTGCTTGTTTAGGAGGTGCAGTTCTTAAAGATGGAAGCCCACATAGGCGAAGGTATGCAATTCTTTTTTTTGTTTTTTTTGCGGTACTGGGGATTGAACTCAGGGGCGTTCTACCTCCGCGCTATGCCCCCGGCCCTATTTTTTTTTTATGCTTTATTTTGAAACCAGGTCTCACGAAGTTACGGAGGGCCTCACTAAGGAGAGAGAGAGAGAAAGAGAGAGAGAGAGAGACAGGGAGAGAGAGAGAGCGAGAGCTGAAGCTGGCCGCGAACCCGGATCCTCCGGTCTCCGCCTCCCAAAGTACTGGGATTACAAGCGTGCGCCACCACGCCCGGCCGAAGGTATGCAATTCTTAGCCCACGTTGAGGAAGGAGAAGGTGTGCAATTCTTTGCCCACATTGAAGAAGCATCGTTGTCTCCTGTGGATACACATGCCATTGGAGGGCTTTTGATGAGCTCAATGCCAGTCATTCTTGTCCAATCCTCAAAACAAGGACTCTGAGACAATTCTTGGCCCTCTTCCAGGTGCTAGAAGAAAACGAAACTGCATTTCCTTGAGAGATATTCTGTAAGTCTCCATGAATTCAAAGAGATCAGCACCGCACTCCGTCCCTGCCTCATCGTCTGAGCATGCGGGACTCTGGCCCCCCTCTGAATGGCACAGGCGCTGAGTGTCTTTCAGATCCTGGAGGAATCCCAGGTCTCTCAAAGCCTTCTCTAGTGATCGTCTGTCTTTCACCTCCTCAAATGGATATTTTATGCATTTTAATTTGTGCATGAAAGACCCTCAGAGATCCTGCAAATCACGGGCCCCTTGCACTTTTCTTCTTTTTCCTCTTAAAGGATGCTAAAGTTGGGAGGAAACTTAGGGTTCATCCAGCCCAATGTATCCATCCCCTTCCATTTCTAGTTGGGAAAACAGAGACAAGAGAGGCTGTGATTGCCCCATGCCACCCAGGGGACAGGGAGAGAGTCATGACAGGGAGCCCTACCTGACCCTCACCCTCTGCTGGCTCCCCAGACCCATTACAGATATGTGGAACCAGCCAGTAGCAACGGCAGCACCCCCTCCCCACTCCTTGCTTTGCAGAGAGTCTGTGCAGAAGGGCAGAGCTGGTTGCTGTTCACCCAAAGTGGCATTCAGAACAAGGCTGGCTTCCAGACCGATGTCCTCCTTCAGTCTTGACCGCGAGCAGGGCCCTGGGCTGGAGGTCGCTGGTGGGCTGGCCAGGGGCCCCGAGCTTGGCTCCTCAGAGCTCTTTCTGTGCGGTGTCTTCTTGGGGGGGATGTTGGCAGGGCAAGTCTAGGACACTGGGAGATAGGCCATCTCCCTCTGCTCTGGGGGAGCACTGGGGAGCCCCTCCACTAAATTCTGTTAAAGACATGAACCCCCAGCCCTGCCTTGACTGACGAATGGGCCTGTCGCCGAGGCAGGCTGCCACGTGCCCGGCCCGTTGAGCAGCTATGGGATTTTTATGCTCTGGCAACTGTAACAGTGAGATCCCAGCAATTGTTTTAGAGGGAATCATGATTAAATTGGGCTCTATGTTTTTTTAATGTGTTCCCCAGTTCCTCTTTAATACCTTGGTAGGATGAGATAAATTGTAATTGTTGAAGTAATTGTGGCCCTCTACAGTTTATGTCTGGGAAGAGTGACTGGGGGTTCACAAAGCCACTGCAGGGCAAGGTTTGGATTAGAAAATACAGTTTTTTTTTGTTATTTCCTTTTTAAATCCCTCTTTATCTTCTTCCTTTCTCCAGTGGCTCCTGGAGCTCGCTGATAACCTGTAAGCCTCCTTGGGTAATAACGGAGCCTTGGTACGAAGGACGCAGGCAAATCTGCAGAGCCGTTGTCGCAAGCCCGCCCTCCCCAGAGCCTGCGTCCTGCGGGGAATGCAGCCTGTCCCCCAGCCATGGCTCTGCGTCCCTGAATACCAACACGGATCAAGACCCCATCTTCACCACTGCATTCCAAAACCACTAGCTGGAGCCAAGCAACGGGGCCGCCCCCAAACAGCAGAGTGAGTCCCCAACCCCGAAGCTGCTTTAAAATGTCCTCTCTCTTGGAAGATGCTGAGGGCACCAGCGGGGGTGTCTTTAGCCTGCAGGGAGCTGATGACCCACCCACCCTCTTCAGATGGTGTGACAGAAAGACCCAGACTTTTCCAGCTTCCTCTACGCATCTCTGAGCAGAGCAGGGCTGAGAGCAAGACTCGCATCCACCAACAGGGGCAGCACTGAGCCCCAGAGTGACAGCTGACCACCATGACTCCAGGACACTCTCCTCCAGAGCTGAAGGAGGAAGAGAGGTAGCAAAGGGTGGGGGGATTTTCCTCTTTGTCCCCAAGGCCACGGCCCTAGTCTGGCCTTCACTGCCTTGTCCCCGGGCCCCGGCCCAGCCTCCTGCCTGGTTCCCTGCCTTTAAGCCAGGCCCTCCCACCTGTCTCTCAGAGCCATCTTTCAAGTCCCAGCTCTGCTGGTACTATCCACTACTGACCTCCTGGTGCCCATTCCCTGGGATCATGATCCCACTCCTGACACCAAAGGCCTCCACGATTGGCTCGATCTGCAGTCCACCTATACCTCCCACATACTCCTCTCATACCTGCGGTTCCAACAGTGGAACCACCCGGCCTACTCTGCCAGTGCTTGCCCTCTCTGTTCCCAAGGTCTGTAATCCTCCCACGTTCTACCTGCTCTGAAGACCCAGCTCCAACAGCATCTTGTTCTAGCTGCTCCCTTCATCCTTCCAACCAAGCCTTCTCCCAGAGACTCTGAAGTGGCCCTGTGGTGCAGCATCGGCTAGCCCTGCAGCCTCTTCTCTCTGATCTTTGGGCTGAGGTCCACGTCTCTCCTCCAGACCCTGGGCTTCCTGAGAGCAGAGTTTAAGTCAGAAGGAAATCCATCCCCCATGGACGGTTAGCAAGTGTTGGTTGAACTGATGACTGGTTGACCATTATCAGTCCCTGGGGCAGTGGTGAACAGGGTCACCGAGAGAGCCCCTATGCTGGGGCTGGGCACCACTTTTGGAGCAGAGCAAATGCCTCTACCTGTGGGTGGCTCATGTTACTCACCATCTGCTCACCACCTCCCTCATTTCTCCATTGCAAGGCCTTCTGGGTAGTTCGGCAAGTGGGCTTACTTGAGCCTTCATTTTAACCTAATTTCTGCTCTACTTCTCCAGTGAGAGCGGGGGAATGGTGGGATGATTTATCCTGACCTCTCACACACAAATCTCTGCTTCCCATCTTGGTCCTTGGAATTTTGCACTGAACCATGTGTTATGGGTTGAATATAGAATGTCCCCAAGAAAAGCTCATGTATTGGCAATATAAAAATATTCAGAGGTGAAATGATTGAATCAGAGCTCTAATCTCATCCACTGAAGGATTAATAATTTGAATGAACAATGGGTGTGGTGGCGTACACCTACAATCCCAGTACTTGGGAGGCTGAGGCAGGAGGATTGCAGGTTTGAGACCAGCCTCAGCACCTAGCAAGACCCTGTTTCAAAACAAAAAATAATAAAGGGCTGGGGGTGTAGCTCAGAGGTAGAATTCCCCTGGGTTCAATCCCCAGTAACACACACACACACACACACACACACACACACACAAACACACACACATTTGAATGGATTTTCTGGGTGGTAACTTAGGTAGGTGGGAGGATGAGGGTCACTGGGGTGTGTGTGGCCTTGGGGACTATATGGATGTCCCTTATCTGCTCCCCTTGCTCTCTCTCTGCTTTGGCCTCCATGATGTGAGAGCAGCATCCCTCCGCACACCCTGCTACTGTCACCGCCATTTATGCTTCAAAGCCAGCCTTGATGGACTGAAATCTCTGCAACCGTGATCCCAATAAACCTTTCCTCCTCTAAGTGGCTCTCGTCAGGTACTTTGGTCACAGTGACAGGAAAACAGACTAAAACACTATGGTGGATGACACTCTTTCTTATGGAACTCTGCTCGGGTCCCTGAAATCTCAAAGCAGAGTTCTGGCTCGCCATCACCAATCAATCATCAATGGTTTGAGAGAGAAAACCTCGTCATTATCTTTGCATGCATACACATGCACACGCGCGCACACACCTTGGCTGGGAGACCGCAGCTCTCTCCCCCTGTTTGTTTTTAAGTCTCACTGTGGATGCCTGGAAACCGAGAAAACAGACGCTGGGCTGAGGGCCTTGGCACCCATCCAGGATAACTGGGACACCCATGTTTGCAAAGAAAGCATTTGTGAAGTGTGAAGAAATCCAAACGGTGCCGTTCAAAAACTGTGTTTAAATTTCACTCAAAATGTTCTATTTTGTGTAGGGGGTAGAGTCCCTTTGGATAAAACGCTTGCTGGCATTCACAAACCACGGTTGTTATGGAGCTGTTAAGAGACGTTAGCTACCCGGGGATGGTAATTAATCCTGGTGGCTGGAGGTAGAGCCAGCCTCAGCTCTTTTGGAGAGAGCTGGTGGGGAAGGGGCGCTCAAAGGCAAGGTTGAAAAGGTGGTTTTTCAGCTGGAGGGTCTCGATGCCTCTCTCAGCCCTCTGTGCTTTCCTCGCTGACTAGGAGAAAGGACACAGTGCTGGGGGGTTTCCTAGATGGGCTCGTCATCTGCTGACTCAGGCCTGGGCAGGACTCCCACTCAGCCTCTTGCTGGTGGGCCGCCCTGGGTGGGATTCTCAGCCACTTAGAGGCATGGTTCCTCCTCCGCTCTCTTCCTAGCCTGTCGTTCATTCACTCATTCATTCACTGATTCAACAGATACCTTTCAAGAGCCAAGATGTGCCAGGGACTGGCCTAGGTTCCGGGTCTCTAGTAAACAAGAATGAGTCTCCACCCTCCACCCTCAACGAGACAAAGTGAATATATATATATATATATATATATATATATATATTTTTTTTTTTTGTGGTACTGAAGATTGAACCCAGGGGCATTCTACCTCCGAGCTAAACCCCCAGCCTGATTTTATTTTATTTTTTTAGTTTGAAACAGGGTCTCACTAGGTTGATGAGTCTCACTACTTGCTGAGGCTGTCTTTGAACCTGTGATCCTCCAGTCTCAGCCTCCCAAGTACTGGGATTACAAGTGTGCGCCACCACGCCCAGGTGACCAAGTGAATATTTGAAGAAGCAGGTGATTCTGGATAATGGGAGGTACTATGAGTGTGAAAGGATAGGTCGATGGAGACAGAGGGTGAGGGCAGGGGCACGACCTTTCCAGGGAGCTGGGCAAAGTCTCTGGGGAGGGGACCTTGAGCTGAATCTAAAATGAGAGGGAGAAGCCAGCCGTGGGGAGGATGGGGAGTTAATCAGGCACAGGGGTCAGGGACAACGAGCTTAGGACAGACCCAGGCTCATAGTGAGTGTCCAGGAAAATAGCCACAGAAAGAAGGCACTCAGAGCCCGGTGCGGTGGCGCACACCTGTACTCCCAGTACTTGGGAGTCTGAGACAGGAGGATCGCAGATTTAAGGCCAGCACATAGTAACTTTGCAAGACCCTGGTTCAAAATAAAAAAAAGAGCAGGGCGTGGTGGTGCACGCTTGTAATCCCAGTACTTTGGGAGGCGGAGACCGGAGGATCCGGGTTCGCTGCCAGCCTCAGCTCTCTCTCTCTCTCTTTCTCTACTTAGTGAGGCCCTCCGCAACTTTGTGAGACCCGGTTTCAAAATAAAGTATAAAAAATAGGGCCGGGGGTGTAGCACGGAGGTAGAACGCCCCTGCGTTCAATCTCTGGTTCCGCCAAAAAAAAAAAAAGAAAATTAAAAAAAATGGGGCTGGAGTATAGCTTGGAGGTAGAATGCTCCTAGATTCAA
>PVJS01047532.1:0-15412 GCA_004027185.1 Glis glis
TTTTTTATACTTTATTTTGAAACCGGGTCTCACGAAGTTGCAGAGGGCCTCACTAAGTAGCTGAGGCTGGCTGCGAACCAGGATCCTCCAGTCTCAGCCTCCCAAGTACTGGGATTACAAGCGTGCGCCACCACGTCCGGCCACATTTGTGTTTTATAATATTTAAGCAAACCTAGGTGTGGTGGCCCACGCTTGTAATCCCAGTACTTGGGAGGCTGAGACCAGAGGATCTGGGTTTGCGGCCAGCCTCAGTTACTTAGTGAGGCCTCCGCAACTTACTGAGACCCTGTTTCAAAATAAAGAAAAAAAAATAGGGCTGGGGTGTAGCCTGAAGGTATAATGCCCCTGGGTTCAATCCCCGGTATCGCTAATAATAATAATAATAATAACAACAATAATAATTAAGCAACAAGAAAGTTGTTGCTGAAAATATACAGCTCTTCTGAGTGAAAGTCTTCAATGTGAAACCCAGCTCTAGTGTCCTTTCTCTGAGCCTTGGGATAAACAAAGGGTAACCATATAATTGACCACCCAAACAAGAGCACTTTTGAGAATAAGGAGAAGGGCCCTGGTCATAGACCTGGCCACCAGGCAGAAAGTAGGACCGCTCCAGGCAAAGAAAAATGGAAGGCCACTTGTCTGAACAAAGACTACCGATGCCGCCACGGCTGTGAGGTGTCACATCAATGCTTAGCACAATGCCTGGCAGAGCTCTCTATTTATACTGGGTTATTCCACATTTAGAAATTATGTCTTATATAAGGTTCCATGGCCATGCCATGTATTTCTCCTTCAAACAATGTATTTTACCACCTATGCCCCACAATGTAACACTTTCAAAAATACACTCTAAAAAAATCAAAGAATACATGGAGATCACTTTCTCATAACCCACAATGTATCAAATGTGCTCTCTAAAAATATAATAAATACCATTTAAGACTATATTTAAAATGGTCAGGCCAAGAATTTCCCACCATTCTTCCAACCGCTTACCCACTGTTAAAGCTTTCAAAAATGACCAACATTTCCCCTACTCAGAAGCAAGTAGATGCTACAATCCCGAAAGAGAGTTTCATACCGTCACAGTTATGGAAAATGCCTGCGGCAAGGTCCCTTTCGATTTCCTTCTACAGCAGTGAGTGCGTCTCTCCCAGCGCCAGTTCTCCCATTCTTCCAAGTTCAATTCCTTGCTCTTGGGCTCCAAGGATCCAGAAGCCACACAGGTGTGTTAAATGACAGCTGCCAACATGAAATGCCAGGACTCTACCATCTGCTTCCCCACCTCTGTCGTGGAGTTTGTAAGGATCAGAAACAGCCCCCCTCATTCGCAGGCGCATGCACACACACACGTATTCTTCCGACATATCTAGGTTCGTGTCTACTGCATACCAGGCACACTAGCAACACACCTGGCCTCATTCAGTCTCCTGTCTACTGTACCTTTTGGAGCAGTAAATCAGTACACACATAGATATGTAAGTGTCGAGATGAAATAAATTAAGGCCTCCCTAAAAACACAAAACTAGAACTTCTTACACACGTCATGGGTTCTGGCAGAGAATTTCTATGATTACAATCTAAATGATGTCTGTACATGTTCATTATGGTGTAAAACAAACATCACCAGGGCAAAAGAATTAACATACCCACCACACTTGCTATCAGACTCACAGAGATCTACATTTCCATAAATTCTCATTTTGTGGCCAGAAAAAGCCTCTGTTAATACAATGACCGGTTCATGTTTCGTGGTAAATGGAGACTAGAATAACTGTTGCTTTTAGCATTTTCTGCTGGCAGTTTATATTTTCAAAGGCACACACTCCTGAAACCTTGCCCACTCAAACCCATTTATCAATGCCTTTGAGATGGTTTCAAGTACTAAACTTCTAATAATACAACTTATCTTTAATTTGGGAGAAGTTCAAGAGGTACAGAAAAGAAGGATATTTCCCCAGGTATTTTATAGCTATTTGATTCTGAACTATTTCTCCAGTTTAAGAATAAACCACCAATTACTATTTGCTAAGAATCTTTTTTCTTGTGGTAGTGGGGGTTGATCCCAGGGGATTTTACCTCCAAGCTACATCCCCAGCCCTTTTTTATTTTTTGTTTTGAAACAGAGTCTCACTAGGTTGCTGAGGGTCTTGCTATGTTGCTGAGGCTGTCCTCGAACCTGCAATCCTCCTATCTCAGCCCCTCAAGTACTGGGATTACAGAAGTGTGCTACCACACCCAGCTAACTGCTAAGAATTTACTGGCATCTTCAAAAGACTACAAGTTGATACCCCTGCTCTAAGTGGGTGTTTTTATTTTTAAGGCGGCCGGTTCTCCAGAGCAAAATCCAGCCTCCAAATGATGACAAGTAATCACTAGTGAAAACCACAGCGATCTATGAAGCAGTGTTCATGCAACATGTAAGTGAAGGCGCTATGCAACCATGAAGCCCACCAGAGAAAGAAGCTACTGTCACCGCACTCTTCAGAATCACATGGACCGATCTACTTGGGCGAAACGGGAGGTGCAAACAGACTCATCCTTTCTGAGCACAAGCAATTACTCCCGTGGGGGTACGAGGCTAGCTCAGCAAGTGGAATTTTTCTATTACACCTGCTAGACCAGGAGAGGGCTGTCCCTCCAGCAGCATTTTAGTGTACAGACGTACCAGACTTCACTTTCCATATTCAGTTCTATGCCACAATGAATATTAACTTTGTCTTTAGAACCAGTCTCCAAATTTATATAATGTATTTATATGACAGGGAAATTAAGAGTTCAAAAAATATGACCCTAAGTCATCTCTATAGCAAATGGCTACACTATATTATACTTACTGCCTCTTTAATTTCACAGGAGAAAACATGTATCTGAAATTCTTCTGAACCATGGGAACTCTCTGTAAACGCAAAGCAATTGCTTTCTGTTGTCCCATCATGGCCACGTGCACAGAACAACACCTTGTAGATTGGAAAAGATGCTATCTCCACATTGCTAGATTGGTCTATGATTCTGTAAAACAACGGTGAAACGTGAGATAAACTACTATCAAAGAACAAAGACAAAGAGTTTTACTGTGTCGATATACAGCATATAAACAAATCTATCTTAAGATCACAAAAGTAAAGTAGCACTAATAATGCAAAAAAACAAATTATCTCCATGTTCCTGCAAATCTTACACATAAACACATAAATTCTTCATCTTCTTCTGACAATTTCTTCATTCTGGTGTTTCCTATGATCCAACTCATTTACTCTAAAGTCAAGTATATATTGCCTGGTAAAAGTCTGTTATCCCTCCTCTGCAAAGTATAGCCTTATTCTGTTCAAAGGAATGCTAGTACAAAACAGCACACAATGAAGGAATCACTTTCATCGACATTATGTGATGTGAAAATACCAATGTCAATCTCAACACCCTGTTTGGGGCGGAGAGTGGGGAGGGAGTCGGGAGAAAGCCCACCAAGTGCTGTGTGCATGTATGTCACTATCACTATGAACTACGCTATGATATGAGACTATAATGCACCAATAAAAGTTTTTTTTTTTTTTTACGGTACTAAGGATTGAACCCAGGGGCATTCCACCTCCGAGCTACACCCCCAGCCTTATTTTTTATTCCTTATTTTGAAATAGGGCCTCACTAAGTTGTGGAGGGCCTCACTAAGTAGCTGAGGCTGGCTGCGAACACGGATCCTCCAGTCTCAGCCTCCCAAGTACTGGGATTACAAGTGTGCGCCACCATGCCCAGCTAAAAGTATTTTTAAAAAATTTAAAAATAAAAATAGTATAAGTCAGGTGCATACACCTGCAATATCAGTACTTGGGAGGCTAAGACAGGAGGATCATAGGTTCAAAGCCAGCCTCAGCAACTTTACAAGGTTCTCAGGAACTTAGTGAAACCCTGTTTCCAAATAAAAAATAAAATAGGGCTGGGGGGTGTAGCTTGGAGGTAGAATATCCCTGGGTTCAATCCCCAGCATCCTCACTCCCTCCCAAAAACTAACATAAATAATCTTGGAAAGCCCATTTCTTTTGAGAGCAGCACCTGTAATTTTATCTAATCCCTAAGTCACTGTTCAACTGAGACTTCTCTTATCCTGAAAAAGTTCAGGTGAGCCAGGCGTGGTGGCGCACGCTTGTAATCCCATTACTTTGTGAGGCAGAGACCTGAGAATCCGGGTTCGCAGCCAGCCTCAGCTCTCTCTCTCTCTCCTTAGTGAGGCCCTCCGCAACTTTGTGAGACCCGGTTTCAAAATAAAGTATAAAAAATAGGGCCAGGGGCGTAGCGCGGAGGTAGAACACCCCTGCGTTCAATCCCCGGTACCGCAAAAAAAAAAAAAAAAAAGAAAAAGAAAAAGTTCAGGTGATTCCAAAGATATGCTCAACAACAGAATATAGGAGGAGTCTTGGGGACTTACAAGTAAATAATCTCTGACACTCCCTACACACATCCTAAGCCTTGGATGATCTAAACATTCAAGACCCCAAACTGAGAAACTGAGGCCACTGAGGGCCTGTGCTGGTGGGGAGGACTCGAGAGGCAAGGTGAAACAGCAAGTCTTGCCGGGCGTGGTGGCACACACTTGTGATCCCAGGACTTGAAAGGCTAAGACAGGAGGGTCGCAGGTTCGCGGCCAGCCTCAGCTACTTAGTGAGGCCCTCCACAACTTAGTGAGACCCTGTTTCAAAATAAAGAATTAAAAATAGGGCTGGGGGTGTAACCCGGAGGTAGAATACCCCTGGGTTCAATCCCCAGTACCGCCAGAAAAAAAAACAAACCAGAAAGTCTTTGTCAAGGGTTTGTTGGCAAATTGAAAGTAAATAGAAAACGCTAAAAGACATTTTGATATTTCTAGAAGATTCCATTTAAACAATATATTTACAAAATACTTTCCTGAAAAACTCAAAGCATTTTCACCAAAACTGTATTAATATATGTTGCTATTACTTTGGTACATAGAACTTAACTATCACTCTAGTTCTTTGAATCACTGTCACATGACAGACTAAAGACATGTTTTTATGGCCTTCCAAAACATAAAAATAAAAATTACAAGTATTTTACATTTTTATTTCCATTTATATCCTAAGCATGATTTTCCAAATAACCCTTGCAAACAGGAACACAGTCTAAGTCTAAATAATTGTTTACTTTGCATTTCTAGAGTATAAATCAATTCACAATAAGTTCTACAACTGATTTATGATATAACACCCTCACCACTACTCAAGAGATGTAACACATGTCTAAAGAAAAAGAAAATTGGAGCTCACCTCACAGAACCATCTGGAACATTTGGCACATACAGAGTAACAGGAAAGGGGTACTGACTGGAAGACCTCATGATGGCCATTGCCCGTAAAGCCTCCACTTCATTACGGGGGGAAGACACCTTCATACAGCCTAGGTAGGTCAGCTTGTTAAACAAAACACTGTCTTCTTCAGGCGGTCCGCTCGGAGAAGGTGGCCTGGGCGCGGACATTTCTAAAGAGATTAAAAGAAGGAAGCACTCAAAGTCAGTGCAATCTTGCCAAAATCTCAAAGAAATGAAATACATCAAAAGAGAGGAAACATTTCCTACTTTTCAAATTATTTGTTAGAACACCTGTTAGGTTTTTCTGTTCACATCAGTGGCAGGCAGGTGTGAAACACAATGAAATTAATAAAGGCTAAGGTTACTTGAAAAAAAAAGAGGAAACAAATTTTGTTGAACAAAATTTAGGTCTCTTTGTGTCTTTAATCCTTTTATTGTTAATCCTAAACCTTAAGTGAGTGTTTCAGAATTGGCCATTTTGTACTTTTTTTTTGTGGTACTGGGGGGCTACACCCCCAGCCCTATTTTTTATTCTTTATTTTGAAACAGGGTCTCACTAAGTTGCAGAGGACCTCACTAAGTAGCTGAGGCTGGCTGCGAACCCGGATCCTCCGGTCTCCGCCTCCCAAGTACTGGGATTACAAGTGTGCGCCGCCACGCCTGGCTCTTTCTGGTTGGTTTCTAAGAGGTGGATCAGGGGTACCTGTGTTCAATGGGTCCAACACTAGCTGAAGAGGCGGCTTGTTTGTTTGGCCGGCTGGAGCACCTCCACAGGAATGGTCTGCGGTCTCGCTGGGACCCTGGGGATCGGCAGGAAGGCCGCCCTGCCCTTTCTCGGAGTCTCTCAAAATCTCTTCCATGGCTTTCTCCAACTGCTCATCGCCATTAGACACGATCTGTGGACAGAGTGAGACAGTTCGGTTTCAATCCCATTATCATTCCAGAGACTCATGTTACAAAATATTTCATTTCTAGAAGAAATTAAAACAATCTCAGTATTTAAATACAGCTGAATACTAAGTACTGAATACTAAGAATGTGTATAGTCATACCTAATTTCACATAGAGCACATTAAAATCCTGAATCATAAAACCACCTAAATGAGAGGATTATTAGTTTCACAAAAAGATTCTTCACAAAATACTTCAAGGAGTTTCCAACTATATTTGATAAAAGATCTTCTTTACAGAGGTGGCCTTTCTTCTTTTTTTAATAATATATCCTAAAATCAGATAATCTTAAATTTATGTGTTTAAAGGGAAAATGGATATGTTTAGTCTATTGTGAATACCATTTCAAAGATTATATTTCTTGTCATCATAGTATAAATACGTTTTGAATTTCTTTACAAATTGTTCGCTAGCTGCCAAAAGGAATATGCTCATTCCCTTAAATTTAAGGTGACCTATTTTTTTCTTAAAAACAGGCAAGGAACAAAAACCTAAGTATATAAATGATGTCTTGTATACAAGAATGCTAAAAATACAGATATCTAAAAATAAAACCATTGATTATTTGAATAAAACCACCCATTCTTAACCTAATATAAAATGGGTATTTAATAATATCATTTTACATTATATTTTAGTAGACAGATATATTTTATTAGACTGATATATTAATAAGTCTTTTTGATATAATACTTAGCACTAAGTAAAAGTCATAAATAATACATAGCACTTTGGACTAATTTTTCTACTCCTGTTTCTAGACGATGCTTATATAATTCTCATGCACATATACCTGGATTTGCCTGCTTCTTTTTCTTTGACTTAGGAATGGTAACCCATTCCTAGAAAAAGAAAAAAAGGCCATATCCGAATGAAAACTTAGCTGCTAAATATACAAGATAGTGTGTGTGTGTGTGTGTGTGTGTGTGTGTGTGTGTATGTTACTAGGGATCAAACCCAGGGGCATTCTACTTCCGAGACACACCCCAGCCCTATTTTATTTTTATTTTGAAACAGGGTCTCACTAGGTTGATGAGAGTCTCACTACTTGCTGAGGCTGTCCTCAAACCTGCAATCCTCCTGTCTCAGCCTCCCAAGTATTGGGATTACAAGCCTGCACCACCACGCCCAGCTACATACATACTTTAAAATATTCGGACAAGGCAACTCTTCAATCACCTACGAGAATGCTACCAACTGATTCATTCATTCGTTTATTTATTTATTTATTTATTTATTTTTGGTGCTGGGGATTGAACCCAGGGGCATTTTACCCCCAAGTTACACCCCCAGCCCTATTTTTTATTCTTTATTTTTGAAACAGGGTCTCACTAAGTTGCGGAGGGCCTCACTAAGAAGCTGAGGCTGGCCGTGAACCCGGATCCTCCTATCTCAGCCTCCCAAGTACTGGGATTACAAGCGTGCGCCACCACACCCGGCTCTACCAACTGATTTAAAACATCAAAAACATAGTGGAAAAAAGTATCTAAAGTGAAAGAAAAACACAACTTTTATATAACTAACTTCTAAAATCCAAGAATAAGTGAAACAAAAACGACTAGATAATTAAATTTATGAAGGATTTAACCATTAAGATTCATGTACCGATTGCGCTTTCTCTTCTAGTTTCCCTTCTATTTCTTCCTCCTAAAGTTCCAAATTAAAAGGTAAATAACCAAAAGCAAAAAACGTCTCAAATACTCAAACCAAATAAACAGTCTCTGGATAAGTCAAACACTGATCTTATTGTTAAGGTCAATACTTAAAAACCTTAGCTCCAGCTGGGCGTGGTGGTGCACACTTGTAATCCCAGTATTTGGGAGGCTGAGACAGGAGGATCGCAGGTTCGCAGCCAGCCTCAGCTACTTAGTGAGACCCTGTTTCAAAAAAAAGAATAAAAAATTGGGCTAGGGGTGGAGCTCAGAGGTAGAATGCCCCTGGGTTCAATCCCCAGGACCACAAAAAAAAAAAAAATCTTAGCTCCTTATATCCTTATATATCTCCTAAGAAAAGCTTCAAATAGTTTAAGATAGAAAAACAATAATTACCTAACTGAGGGAGTTGGGAGGGGGTGGAGGGAAACACACTATAGCACATGATGTACATACACAAACCTATAAGACTCAATCACTATCTGGAGCATGAAAGGGAGGGAAGGGGGAGGGAATAGAGTGGGATTGGAGGGAGGGCTAAATGTGCAATGTGTGCATGTATGATGTGGATACCCTGACATATATCAAAATGTATAATTACAATGCACCAATAAATGAACATAAAAAATAAAATAAAAAATAAATAAATACATAAATTGTAAAAAAATAAAAAATAAAAAAATAAAGGTGACCATGTTCTCTGAGTGAAAAAAAAAGAAAAACAATAATTTAAAATGGTGCAGAATTAGAAAAGGAAAAATACCTTCAGCTGAGGTTTCTCGTCCTCTTTGGTGGAAGTCTCATCTGCGTGCTGCGGAACCAAAACGAACTCCTCGCTGTTGAGCGTGGCCTCGGAATCCGACGAGCCGCTGACCTTCTGCAAGGAAGCTCTGCCCTCCATGGCGGCCCGCTCCTCTTGCCCACATCCACCTGGCAAAGCGACAGGGGTTCAAAAACAAACCCGATGATTAAAAGCATCAACTACTTAAAAACATGAACTAACAAAGCTTTGAAAATGACTCACGTGAAGAAGAATCCTGCTGGCTAGATAATTATCTCAAAACCAGGGAGGTTACCTTCTGGATAGAGCTCTACTTTTTTTTTTTTTTTTTTTTGCAGTACTGGGGATTGAACCCAAGGGCATTCTACCTCCGAGCTACACCCCCAGCCCTATTTGTTTTATTATTATTCTTTATTTTGAAACAGAGTCTCACTAAGTTACAGAGGGCCTCACTAAGTAGCTGAGGCTGGCCACGAACCCGGATCCTCCAGTCTCAGCCTCCCAATTACTGGGATTACAAGCGTGCGCCACCACGCCCTGCTCTAGAGCTCTACTTTATCCCCACAGAAACTCAACGCTATCACTTCCAGAAGTTCATAGATTCATACAACTATTTTTTTTCTGTTACTGGGAATTGAACCCAGGGGCATTCTACCTCCAAACTGTACCCCCAGCCCTTTTTTAATTTCATTTTATTTTTAATTTTGAAGCAAATTCTCACTAAATTGCTGAGGCTGGCCTCAAACCTGTGATCTTCCTGTCTCAGCCTCCCAAGCACTGGGATTACAGTCATGCACCACCACGGCTGGCTTCACACAACTAATTTTGACCAAAGATTCATAGTACACAGCAGAGGCTATACTCAGCCCGGGGGTTACAAGAGTGAATGAGGAAAACAGGTAGCCGGCCATCCCAGAGCTCACAGACTAGTGAGGAAAGAGACAAGCAAGCAAGCCGAAAGGGTCATTGTAAATCACTCTAGAGGCTATGCAGAAAATAAAGCAGGTTACCGTGTCAGAGGAACTGCGGAGAGTCAGGATAACCTTAAGTAAGATAGTAGGAAAGAACTCTCAGAGAGGGAAGCACATGAGCTAAAAACCTGGAAACCAAAAAAGAACCACGTGCTAAGCAATCAGCACGGTGACCAAATAGGTAATGTCACAGAGAGGCCAGACAGCAGGCTGGGCTGAAGAACACAGCACCCTGGGAACCACAGGAAGTCCGTGCATAAACCCCCAGAGGCAAGACAGCAGGCTGGGCTGAAGAACACAGCACCCTGGGAACCACAGGAAGTCCGTGCATAAACCCCCAGAGGCAAGACAGCAGGCTGGGCTGAAGAACACAGCACCCTGGGAACCACAGGAAGTCCGTGCATAAACCCCCAGAAGTTTCTCTTTTCTCTTTAATTAGGCTACTCTTTTCATTGCCACCTATAAATGAGGCTGCAATATTCCATTCTGCCACTAGGTGACACTAACGTCATTGCTCTTGGCAAAAATATAATTTTACTTCCAACTTCAAGTTACACTTTTAAAACTTTCTCTTCAACTTTATCAAAAAAAATCAAAGTTCCCAAGAATACCAAAATAAAGAATAACTACGCTCCTAGGCTAGCATAATCAGCCAGCCATCACTTATTTGTTAATGCACGTTACTATCTTTTCTTTTTAAAACCCTTCAAGAACTCAAGTACGTTCATGTGTCTTCTAAGGGTTCTTCCCACTGCGCGTGTTGTATGCTTCCAGAAACGCAGTACAGCTAGCAAGCCACGTCTGTGCACTTCTACACTGCACCATGAGTCCCCGGTTGCCGAGGTACCACACAACCCAGGTGTTTTGGTTTGTTTTCTTTTGTTTTTCCTGATGCTGGGGATTGAACCCAGGGGCATTCTATCTCCAAGCTACACCCCCAGCCCTATTTTATTTTTACTGGGAAACAGGACCTCGCTAGGCTGTGGGGGGCCTCACTTAAGTAGCTGAGGCTGGCCATGAACCTGTGAGCCTCCAGTCTCAGCCTCCCAAGTGCTGGGATTACAAGCATGTGCCACCACGCCTGGCTCCAGGTGTCCCTCTGTGGTCACTCCTTCTCCAGACTTCTCAGGTTGCTGCTCCTCCACCTGACTTCCAAATGCTGGGATTTGTTTCTAAGCCCCGCGCTCCAAGTAACACCTTTCACTGTGGCGGGTGAAAACCGCGCACATGTCTATGCACTAACAGGCTCCAATCTCTCTCCCAACTCCAACGAATCTTCTAATTTCCTGACTTAGAATCCAACTCTCTACTTGATATTTCCAAGCAAAAGTCTTATCAGTGTCTTAAATGTGAGCAAAAGAATTTCTGAAGTCTCCTCCAAACTTGTTTCTCATCCATATTCCATTCCCATTTCAGTATAACACTACCTTCCACTAGGCTGCTCGAACAAGCAAGCTGGGTACCATCCTTACTTCACCACCACGTCCTCGCCTTCCCATCAGCGGGCCATGCCCAGCCCGCCTCCAAAAGAAACACCTAGCATTGTCCATCATGTCCACCACTGACGCGTTTTGGAAAATAAATTCAACTAAATTAAAACTCCAGACTAAGACTCGGAAAATCCAAACTAATGCTGGGCGTGGTGGCATAGGCCTGTGATCCCGGTACTGGGAGGCTGAGATAGGAGGATCACGGGTTTGAGGACAGCCTCAGAAATGCATGGAGACTCTCAGCAACCTAGTAAGATCCTGTTTCAAAAAAAAATTTTTTTTTAAAAAAAGGTTGAGGGTGCAGCTTGGAGGTAGACTGCCCCTGGGTTCAATCCCCAGTACCACGAAAGGAAGGAAGGGAGGGAGGGAAGGCAGGGAAGGAAAGGAAAAGAAGGGAGGGAGTCCAACTATTCGCCAGCACTCACTAGGCTCAATGCATCCTTGCCCTTGCTGCTTCTCATTATAGCTCCTTAGTTCCAGCAAATTCTTTCCCACTTAGGGGTCTTAGCTCTCATCTCCTATCCTAATATTGTGGACTCCTTCAGGTATGGGTTTTGATTCATGCATTCAACACATACTTAATGAGTCCTTGCTGGGCACCAGGAACCATACTCATGAGTAAAATCACGACCATCTCTGTTTTCCTAAAACTAACATTCGAATGGAAGAGACAGAAGAAAATGGATCGGAATCACATACCGCCATAAGTACCACAAACGGTGCCGAGCAGGCAGGGGGTTAGATGGGCCTGTTGGATAGTTGGCTTAATAAGAGTGAGTCACTCGTGGAAGGGAGAAAGAACTTCAAGTGGAAGAAACAGCGAACAGAAAAGCCCAGGTGGGAGAAGCACCTACTGAGGAACCGAAAGAAGGATGTGGTCAGTAGATCAGACAGAATAATATACGACCAGATATGAAAGGAAGGTAGAGAAGCCAGGTGCTAAAACCAGACACTGTGTTGAGTCCCAAACTCACTGTTGTTCGTAAGGGAAAGCCACATGTGTAGTGTAGTATCTACTACAGGAGAATTCAATCAAGGTGTTGAACAAATTGCTAAAAATACCAACCAGGCCAAAGTTGCCACCAATGACAAATGTGGAGACAGGATTTGAACCAGGTAGCCCGGCGTCAGAGCACACCTCTGACAGTGCTGTCTCCAAGTCTCCTCGACTGTTCCATGAAAGCCAGCGTTGCCTCCTGCCTCAACAGAACATCGCTGTGCACTGAATCCTCCCCTCATCTGTCTCTTCTCCAGAACATTCTCCTCAGATAAGAGACATATAGGTTACCTGACAGATACCTATGACAGCATAAATATTACTGGTTGCTCAATTCAAGTAAAGTGCTTGTGTGTGTGTGTGTGTGTGTGTGTGTGTGTGTGTGTGTGTGTTTTACTGAGGATTGAACCCATTTTACCTCCAACCTACACTCCCAGCCCTATTTTATTGTTTTGTTTTGTTTTGTTTTGTTTTGAAACAGGGTCTCACTAGGTTGCTGAGAGTCTTGGCTAAGTTGCTGAGACTGTCCTCAAACCTGTAATCCTCCTGTTTCAGCCTCCCAAGTACTGGGATTACAGGCATGTACCACCAAGCCCAGCTTAAGATGTTCATTGTAAACAGAGGTTTCTTCTAACCCAAGGGAATGTCAGCTATTCTGTCAGTCTAACAAGAAAGCTGTTAGTTTACCAGATGTAATTTTGTGACCTCTTCAGGATGCTTCTCATTCTACTCAGAAATAAGACCGCTGTCATTACAAGCATAAAACACTGCCACCGAAGGCCATAGAGGTACTTTTAGAAGTGTGCCTAATGCTACCTTATTCAACTGAACATTGTTTTCATCCTGATATAAAGATGGCATGTTTATCAAATTTGTACACAAACCCCAAAATCCAGAATGGCAAAGTCAATACTTTAAAATATTTCAACAGACAAGAAAGGTTGAAAGTAGTTATTATGTAAATGGAAAAAGAATAGTCTTTTCAACAAACGGCGCTAGGACAATTGGCTATCGCATGTGTTATGGTTAGATATAGAACACCCCCTGAAGAGCTCACGTGTTAATGTTCAGAGTTGATATAATTAAGTCAAAAGAGTTTTAAGCCGGGCGTGGTGGTGCACACTTATAATCCCAGTACTTTGGGAGGCGGAGACCGGAGGATCAGGGTTCGCGGCCAGCCTCAGCTCTCTCTCTCTCTCTCTCTCTCTCCTTAGTGAGGCCCTCCGCAACTTCGTGAGACCCGGTTTCAAAATAAAGAATAAAAATAGGGCAGGGGATGTAGCGCGGAGGTAGAACGCCCCTGGGTTCAATCCCCGGTACCGCAAAAAAAAAAAAAAGAGTTTTAATCTCATCAGTAGATAAATCCGTTGTAATGGGTAGTACCCTAGGCTGGTGGGGTGTAGCTAGAGAAGGTGGGTCCCCGGGGTATGATCTTAGGGGCTGTGCTTTTGTCTTTGAGTCCCCTTGCTTATTGGCACTCTCTCTGCTTCTGGCTTCCATGACGTGAGAACCCCACCATGTTCTCAAAGTGAAGATCAACAAAGATCCCCTTGAGGCTCTGGCAGGTGGAGGGGAAAAGTAGTCATCTTGTAACAGAGGAAGAACTTTCTCCATAACCAATGACTATTCTTAAGGGAAATTTTTGCCAGAGTCTTCTTCCAGCTGGGGGAAGGGACCTCCTCCAACTCTAGCCCCCTCTAGCTTGTCTGTCCATGTAAGGGGGGGGGGTGAAAGGGGTGGGGTACATAGTCAACAGGAATCAGAGCTTCAAGGAAATAGACTGAATACTGCAAACAGGGAAGGAAGTAGGAGACATGTGGGGAAAAACTAGAGCACTGGAGAAACACGTAGAAAGGTCACAGCTCCTAGATACAGGACCACTGAAAGGCTGAGGCTTACTCATGGGGATTGAACGCAGGGCCATTCTAGCTCCGAGCTACACCCCCAGCCCTATTTTATTTTTATTTTGAAACAGGGTCTCACTATGTTGATGAGAGTCTTACTACTTGCTGAGGCTGTCCTCGAACCCACAATCCTCCTGTCTCAGTCTCCTAAGTCTGTAATATTACTCAAAAATTATACAATGCCACCCTTCTCTCTCTCTCTCTCTCTCTCTCGCACGCACTCACACACACACACATACACACACACACACACACACACACACACACACACTCATGCCAACAAGCTCTAAGATAATAAGAGCTAATTACACATAAAAGAACTGTAAGACAGACTCTCCAAGGACGAGTAGTTAGGGAAACTCAAAGTCAATGGAGACTACAACAAGGACAGTAAAAGACTGAAGCCTCTGGTACCTGTAAGTATAGCAAAGACATTAACGTAGAGCCCACTCGCTCATCAGAACAGCATAGCTGATCACACTAAAGGACGATTTACCTCGACTCCTATTGCCAACGTGTCTAGGTCTCAACAAAAAATGGCAAGGCATTCTAAAAGGAATCAAAAATATAGACTGAAAAGACAAAGCAACCCTCAGAAGCGGACGGCCATGACACCGCTGTTGAAATCACCAGGCAGGAAATTTAGTGAAAACAACAGTGGTTAATACATGAAGGACTGTGATGGAAAAGTAGAAGGCGTGCGGGAACATATGGGCGCTGTGAGCAAAGTGACAGGAACTCGAAGAACCAAGAGGAATTAAAAGGAAAAAAACGCACGGTCACAGAAATGAGCCTTCAAACGGGCTCATCAGGAGACACATCACTGAAGACAGACTCAGTCAGCTCGAAGGTGGATCAACAGAAATTACCAAACTGAAATATAAAGAAAGAAAAACAAAGCCAAAAACAGAACAGGTAACCAGGACAGAGGGACAGTATCAAAAGTGTAACACAAGTCAGGCGTGGCTGCACACGCTTGTAATCCCAGTACTTGGGAGGCTGAGACAAGAGGATCGCAGGTTCTTGGCCAGCCTCAGCTACTTAGTGAGGCCCTCTGCAACTTAGTGAGACCCTGTTTCAAAATAAAGAATTAAAAATAGGGCCGGGGAGCCGAGCGTGGTGGCGCACGCTTGTAATCCCAGTACTTTGGGAGGCAGAGACCGGAGGATCCGGGTTCGCGGCCAGCCTCAGCTCGCTCTCTCTCTCTCTCTCTCTCCTTGTCTCTCTCTCTCTCTACTTAGTGAGGCCCTCCACAACTTCGTGAGACCTGGTTTCAAAATAAAGTATAAAAAATAGGACCGGGGGTGTAGCGTGGAGGTAGAACACCCCTGGGTTCAATCCCTGGT
>PVJS01047533.1:0-15411 GCA_004027185.1 Glis glis
CCCCCACCCCAGCACACACATATCCCTGACCCCTATCCCAGCACACACTGAGTACCCCTGACCTCCACCCCAGCACACACACATACCCCTGACCCCCATCCCAGCACACACACATATCCCTGACCCCTATCCCAGCACAAACTGAGTACCCCTGACCTCCACCCCAGCACACACCCCAGTACCCCTAGCCCACCCTCCTACTCTCAAGCCCAGGGCCCCTGGAGCACCTGCTCTGAGCAGACTGGCTCCCCTTCCTGTGGCTTGTGGAGTCCCCTGCTCTGGGGCCCCGACTCTCACCCCGGCCTGTGGCCCCTAGATCCCAGGCCTTGGGTCTATAGTCAGAGTCTGCCGGTAGGCCAGGAGGCAGGCTGCAGGTGAATCATGGCCCCTCTCATTCCACCCAGTCCTGGCACCCTTTGCTGAGGGACCCCAGGCATCCTCTGTACTCACTGTGTACTCAACTCCTGGGCTCTCCGCCAGCCCTCAGCACCATCACCACACCACCAGGGGGACCGCAATAGGGAAGATAGGGTGTCTAATGCCACTCTTGATTGTTGCTGGCTAGAATAACTACAGGGGATGTTTCTTTTTCTTCTTTGTGCCTTTCTCCTTTTCTAGACATCCTATTGTCATATAACAACATTAAAGTAATGCTAATTTTTTTTCTACCATTCTTATTATACTCACATTTCCTTTCTGTTCTCCTATTCTGCTTTTTGACTTGAGATGCTTCTGATCTAAAAGCTACCAATATCCTCACAATTCAGGGCTCTTGATGATGCTTTGGATTTCATTCTTTTTCTCCTTAACTAGGAGCGCATGAAAGATTTCTTGGACAAGAGAGAGAAAGGGAAACTTCTCATTCAGAGGAACAGAAGACTGAAAAAGAATCTTTTGAGACCGGTAATCTTAAATTCCAACATTGTTTTAAAAATTCTCTCAAATTAAGCATAAGTATATGTCAAGCAAGAAAAAATTTCATTAAATGAGTTAAGTTTTCGGAAAAGTTTTATTTTTTCCATCCGAAAGCCACAGTGTTTAAAATTCCTTAAGATTTTAGAAACATAAAGGAGGTCTGCTCTGAATTATGTTTATCTGCATTTTCCAAATAAAAAATGAATGGTTTAATAGAAAAATAAGTAAAATGCTTCTTAGTCGGTGCTCAGGAAACTTTCAATGAATGTTAAATTAATAATGGAGCTGGCCCGTGTGATTTTCCCAGCCTCCTTTGCTACTGTTTGGAGTTGCTGGGAGTGCTGTCTTGCAGAGTGGGAGGGTGAGGATGAAGGCTGAGGTCTGAGGGAATCAGTGGGGATATTTGTCTGAGTGGGTGCTGATCTGAGAAGGAAAGAAGGCACCCCTGGCTGTTAATGATGTTTATTTGAAAATGCCTGTTACAATTGTAGGTGAAGCTGTCCATATCTGAAGATGGATATGTTCATTATGGTGACAAGGTGATGCTGGTAAATCTGGACCATCCTGCAGGGGAAGAAGCTGGGCTGCTCCTGGGTGGGGACCTGAGCCTGTGTATGACTCCGGATGAAATCAGAGCCCACCTGAGTGATGAATTGGAGGTGCCCTGTGGCCTGAGTGCAGCTCAAACCAAGGTCCCTGTTGGCAGAAACACCTTCATCATTTTGAGGTAGAGATGAAGTCATTTTCAGCTTATTTGCATCTTATCTGTTTTCACTTGTAGTCTAAGGATGCTCTGTGATTGGAGCATGCTGGATGGCGGCAAAGGGTACATGAACATTTTCTGGGGTCTCATTTTGCTTGCTTACCTTGTAATTATTGTCGGGGGGCTTTATAATCCTTTTTTACCTTAGACAGTAGGATAATTGGTAATTTGTGTTCAGTTCAAAATGTTTGCTTCATAATTATTGGATCCAGGGAATTAAATTCATATTCTGCCTGGAAGCAGAGTGGGTTTTCTAACCAATCTCAGGGTGCTTTGGGCTTATTGGAGTGTTTTTCTCATTCTTAATGCTGCTCTGTTATTTTTACAACGGAAATATGTAGTTTAATGCAAGATGTTACTAGATGAAATTTGCTCTTTTGAAATTAATTGTTCACTAAAGATCTACTTGAGGAGATTTTGAAAATGAGTGATTAAATCCTTAGAGAACCATTTAAAACTATTTAATTTGTTCACTAATTTATGATGCAATAATCCTTTAAGAACTTAAATTAGTGAACAAATCTTTAAGAATTTAAAGGATCATTGTATCATAAATGAACATGAACACTGTTCACTAATTTATGATGAACATAAAAATAAGTGATGTTCATTCATTTATGATGAACATAAACAATGTTCACTAATTTATGATGCAATGATCCTTTATGGACTTAAGGATTTAAGTCCTTAATTTAGATTTAAGCCCTGAAGGACTTTAGGTTTCTCTTGAGTACAGATCATTTATGTTAAAACAACTAAATATTGATCACAACTTCTGTTCCCTGGAAGATTAAGAGGGAAGAGTGTATTAAATGTCTGGTTCTCTCTAACGATGTCGGTGCACCTGACCAGACTTTCCCAGTGCACAATAGCATGCTGTATATAGTCCACCCTAGCCAAAGGCTCACAGAATCAGCATGCTCTGTGCCTAGTCTATGGTGCGGGACAGGGAACAGCATGCCAGCTGGATTTTAAGGCTTCTATCTAGTTATTTAGTTCAATTATGGTGTGTGAATATAGATTATCAAGAAAATTGATTAGATCATATGCACACAAAATAGAGCTGTAGAATGATTCTGAAGCAGTGCTCACCCTGTACTTTATCTCCCTGACAGCACTGGCAGAGATGCCACCGGGCAAGTCCTTAGGTACGGACAGGACTTTTGCCTTGGAATAACAGGAGGATTCGAAAATACAATGGTGAGTCTTCTGTTTGCATGTCTACTTTGGATGAGTTGTTTTTATTTCCAAAACCAGGCCAATGACAACCCCTTGCCCCAAAGCAGACAGAGAACGCAACAGACACAGGCTCCATCTCTGACTTCAGTGTGCTTCTAGCCTGCAGCTCTTCACAGGCAGTTTGGGGCCAATTCTTTCCTTGTAACTTTGCAGATTACAACAAACAAACAAAACAACAACAACAACAACAACACACCCTTAAAAGCTAGAGTAAGGGAGGAAACCCCTTCTTCCATGCAGCCAGCAAAAAGCAAAAAATTTATACCACTTCTACCTGTAAATTAAATGACTGGATGAGTGATCACCTGACACCTGTCAATGTTACCAATGCAAGCAAGGCATATCATCTGACAGCCTTTTGTTTGTTTCTTTTAAGAGGCAGGGTCTCACTGTGCTGCCCAGGCTAGCCCCAAAACTTCTGGGCTCAGGCCGTCTGCCTGCCTTCCAAGTAGCTGGGACTATAGGCGCATGTTTCTGTGTCTGGTTTTATCTGACAATATTAGATGCTTAAATTTTCACATAGCTCATTGTAGTTCTGCAGGACAGCACTTACCTTATGGGAGCTTCCAGGTGGGTGTTAGTCAGCTTCACCTCACAGTAACAAAGCACCTGGGATAATCAAGTTATAAAGAGAAAAAAGGTTTGATTTGACTCACAGTCTTAGAGTCTCCGGTCCATAATTGGCTGGTCCCATTGCTTTGGGCCTGTGATGAGGCTGCACATCATAGCGGGAGCTCATGGTGGAGGAAAACCACTTACATCATGAGCCAGGGAGCAAAGGGAACAAGGACAGAGGTAGGATCCCACAGTCCCCTTTGCAGGCACATCCCCAGCCACCTGAGGACTGTTCACTAGACCCATCTCTCATAGGCTCCACCACCTGCCAACAGCGCCACCCTGGGGACCAAGCCTTCAACACACGGGCCTCGGGGGACGCTGCAGATCCAAACGGTGGCAACTTTCCCTATTTATATGTCATCACCTCTGTGCTGGGTGGAAAGCATGTTGAGGACAGTAACTCCCCCATAGCACAGCCTTGCATGTGGAAAACACTCACTAAAAGCCTGTGGAAAGATGCAGAAACCACCATCCAGCAAAGAACTCACATGGAGAAACGCCTGCCATTGTTCAGCAGGAAGCGGTGGTTTGGGGCAAAGACACAGGCTGCCACATAGCTGGCACAAGTTCCCAGCATAGGCTCCAACTGCAGAGAGACACAGGTCCCTGTGGGGCTCACGAATGAGTATCAGCAGCGATGATATGGTCCGAAGAGTATGTCCCTCTGTGCATCAAGTTCCATGTGACATTATTTATAATAAATAAAATATGGACCCAGAAAAAGGAGGGAACCGGTCTGGGGAGTGGGAAGGTGAGAGGAAGATTGGGTTTGGTATTCAAGGGAAGTAGTTTGAGGTGTGTCTGTGCGCATGCTCATGCCCGCGCACACATGTACACATCGGTCTCTGTTCCCAGATGGCAGAGGAAATTTGAGCTTCCTCACACAACAGTAAGAAAGGGATTTTGGAAACCACTCTGAGCATGCTTGCCATCCAGCTTGCTGATGGCTGGTTTTCCCAGCTTTCCAGTAGCCATGACTTAGCTCCCCTGCTTGCTGTCATTTCCAGCTATACTTATCAAGTGACCACAGGACCCTTCTGAAATCGTCCAAGAGATCTTGGCTCCAGGAGGTGTACCTGACAGACGAGATCTCTCACCTGAACTGCTGGCAGGCTGCCTTCCTCGACCCCCAGCTGCGCCTGGAGTTTGAGGGCTTTCCCGTCCGGGTAAGCCAGATTGGGAGGATGCGGGTATCGGTGCGATGAAATGAATGCACAGTTATTTTGTCTCTTATTTTAACTCGAAGTTGGAAGGCACTAGCTTGTCCTGCAGCAGCATCCTACACTTGTGTTTCTCGACCCCAGCTGCAGGTTAGCGTCTCCTAAGGAGCTTTAGAAACCCTGGCCCTGAGATGGGCAGAGGAGTTGGGCCTGGCAGGCCTCACTGTTTCTCAGGCTGGAGATTTTGCTGCTCAGGGCCTGGTTAGAAGTCACTGGGAGAATGTACCATCAGTGGAAGGCGCTTACAGATTGGCCACCCATGGGCACTGCCCACTGTCCAAGAACTGGCCAGTTAGGTTGCTCTGAGTCTGCTGGTGTAGTGTGCCTGGCCCTCCAGCTCTGCTGGGAGGACATTGGCTTCACCGGGCTCCTCCCCTCAGGGTGGAGGAGGCATGTCTTGTCCACCGTGAAGCTGACTGGACACATTTGTCTTCAGTCACCCTTTGCCAGGCTTTGCTCCCCTAGGACTGGCCTTTGTTCCCACCACATAAACTGTCAGGGCCTCAGTGTCCTCATTAGGGGTGTTGGCAATACCTACTTTAGGAGGTTTGTGCAGATTAAAAAATGCATGTGACACGTGGCTGGTGGGTGCTCGCTGCTGTCATGGTGGTGGGAGGAGCAGAGGCCCCATCACAGGAACTCTTTGCTCCATCCCAACTCACCTGTGGCTGGAGGCAGGTCTCTGAGCCCCGCTCAGTCTGCAGAACAGGAATCCCAGACCTCTCTGAGCTGCCTGGCACAGGCCAAGCCCTCTGACCGGAGACCCCTGGAATTACTTGTTAGAGGGAAAAGGCACACCTTGGGGACACCTGGGTGCCTCAGCAAGGTGGTGCAGGAAGCATGCTGACAAAATATGGGCTTTGGATGGGTGTTCTGGAGAGAGTCTCAGAAAGCGAGGCTATGCTCCAGATCAGATGCTGTCAGGAACAGAGGTAATCCTAGATTATCAGCAACTCTTATCTCTAGGGAGGGTGGACATGCTAAAGCTGACATCACTAAGAAGTACGGCCCCTCCTGTTAGCCAGGAGAGTGGAATGTGTGGTATTTTGAGGCTTGGATGATCCTCCTGTTTCCTGTGTTCAGATACGACAATAGAGTGTTTTGCTCTTGTCTGGACTTGTCCTAGTCACATGGCCTTGTCTGTGAGGGTGATTCTGTTCACCAGGAGAAACACAGGCTGGCTAGGCGTGGCAGCCAGCTCTGGTGCCAGGCACTGCTTTTCTCTGACATGATCCAAGCTTTTAGAGTCACATTTAAACCCGGGCGTGGTGGTGCACGCTTGTAATCCCAGTACTTCGGAGGCTAAGACAGGAAGATGACAGGTTTACAGCCAGCCTCAGCTGTTTAGTGAGGCCCTCCGCAACTTAGTGAGACCCTGTTTCAAAATAAAAATAAAAAATAGGGCTGGGGGTGTGGCTTGGAGGTAGAATGCCCCTGGGTTCAATCCCTAGTACCATAAACAAATAAATAAATAAAGTCACATTTATTGTTTTCTCATTATAAACATAATAGATGTTCAATTATGAAGTCAGAAAAGAATATGAAAATTACCAATAATAGTTTCACCTTCCAAAGACCTCCGTTGTCTACCACTTATTTTTCTATGCATAGGTATAAGCTTGGTTTTTTAACAAGATAAGGCATAATGAATATATTTTTTCTACTTAATAACACCATTGATCATCTTTCATGTTGTCAAAGATCTTTTCCAACATAACTTTGAATGATTATGCCATCATATGGATATCTACCACTATGTATTTAATGAAACCCTTGGCTTCCAATTTTTGCTTATAGGAAATTGGAGGCCTTAATTCAGAATGCTGAGAGCACACTTTTTTTTTTAATCTATTAAGGCAAATGAGAAAATTCTCATCTATCATCGCCACACAAACCGGGGACTGGCAGCCCACCGCCACCTGTTCTTAAGGTATTGTGTTGCAAGGTCCAGCAAAACGCCACACGTGGGGCTCATGGACAAAGATGTGAGGTCTAAAAAGTGAGTCTAGACACACAGAAAAATGTCCTTGGATGAGGGAATGTTGCCACACACAGCTTTGATGGTGTGGAGAATCTTGCTGGAACCCCTCTGCACAGGAGCATTTTCCCCATAAAGGGACCTGCCTGCCTGGTCCTCACCCAAGCAGGGCGAGGCCTCCTGCAGTCTTCCCATCTCAGAGACTCCAAGGGCTTTCCTCAGCAGCCTGCCGCACTAGGTGCTTTGGGAGGAAGTGAGAGCTTATGGAAACTGTTACTTGACTTCCAACCAGAATTAATTCTTCTTGCTGCAGGACCTACTTTGGAAAAGAAGTTGAGGTTGCAGCTCACACACATCTAGATTCCCACAGGGTTGAAAAACCAAAGAACCACTGGATGCTGGTCACCGGGAATCCCAGGAATGACTCGTCCACCATGCTGGACCTGCCCAAGCCACCGGCGGAGGACACCCGGGCCATGGAGCAGGCCATGGGGCTTAGTACACAGTGACTCACCAAGCACCCTCATGTCCCCTGGGCCCGCCTAATCCAGTGTTGCTGTGAAAGAAATTGGCCATCTTGGTCATACCTCAAGCTGTTTATAAGTAGGGTAGGGGCCTCTCTGAAAACTAGATTAAAACAAAGGCTTTATAAAAAAAAAAGATTGTTGGTTTGGTGGCGGGGGTCTAGGACACAGAAAAAACTAGCTCTGGGAATGAAGAGTATTAGAAAGGGACAAAGAATGGTGCTTTGTTGACCCAATTCTGAAGAACCCACATCCCCGACTCAGACCCTTCCTAGGAATAGTTCCAACAGGCTTATGTGCTCGTTTTGATAGGTCTGTCCACATAATAAAACTGTCAGGACTCCACTCAGCTGTAGGCACCACTGTTTCCCTCTTGACTCGGTAGGATGTGCAGGAGCTGTGGCCTTATGTTGGAATTTAAAGTCCACCCCTCCCCCTCGTGAAACATGTTTTTGCTTCTATATCTGGTGTACCAGGTCAGATATTCTCCCTGACCCCTATTGTTTTACAGTGATTTTCAAACTGAAGAATTCCTTTACCCCTATCTTATCCCTGACAGAAGCATGCTAATTGGGGCACGCAGGTGATTTGAAAGCTCCTAACAAAATATATATTTATCTTATCACTTATGTGTTCAATTGTCAGGATGTTCCTCACTCAGTGCCCGTGATGTGTGAGGTATTATAATAGGACTAAGGATCCCCTGGCCTTGTGGTGCAGGTAAGCTGTCAGGCTGGTATAAATAGACACGCGAAGAGGCAGAAAGGGCCCTCAGGTGATGCAGGTGTGTGTTACACAGTTGTGGCTCCAGCGTGAGGGACAGCAGCTTGCAGACAGCAGCTTTACCTGATCGAATTCCGGGGCTCCACCCCTCAGGGGAACCCATGCTGTAAGGAAGACCGAGGCGGGTAGTTAGCAGCTGATACGCTTACAAGTGAGAAGAAAGATCACAAATGTCCCACTAGAGGAAGAAGGCACAGGGTTGGAAGTAGCAGTTAAAAAGGAAGTAACTCAAGAATCCATGAAGCATTTCAAATGCATTCAAATGGGACAGCAGATGCTGTTTCTCCTTCATGAGACTGGAGGGCAGTGGCAGACCACAGGTGTCAGAACCCTCAGAGGCCAGAGCCCCTGTGGTGGCACCTGGGCACCCCCAGATGGGGAACAGGGCCCAGGGAAGGGAGGGCATGCCTGAGGTCTCAGGGCAGATGGAGGCAAGGCCCAGGGTTGCGGCCCTGGTGAGCTGTTGAGCCTCCTGGCGGCCAAGGGCCTGGAAAGCCGGCCTGGGTCAGGTCTGGGAGGCCCAGTTTCTCTCCTGCCCAGCGGGATCTGCTGTTTTCCAACGTGGCCACAAGAGGGCAATGTTAATAATTATAACAGGTCTACATGAGAAATTGCTCAACCATAAAGCTTAATTTCAGAATAACGGGGGAGTTTCCAGTTTTCAACATGTACATTTTAAGAGGGGGGAAACCATAAAAGCACTGTGGTCAGGGTATCTGTTCAATTTCTTTTCTTTATAAAAGGAATGGTGTGCAGCCCATGTAAAGGCGGCTGTGAACAGTATCCCAGGGCTTGTGCCAGGGGGGTCCAGGTCAGAGTATGGCCCCTGGGGATGTTTTATGGTCTTCCACCTGGAGATCTGAGGAAAGGATGCCCTGAACCCCCAGCCCAGGATCCTGCACAACCTGCCCAGCACAGACCTCTCTGCCATCTACCAGTGTGGCTGAGTCCTCTGTCCTCAGAAAGCCTCTGCTCTCTCTGCTGGGAACCATCCTTCTCTCAGAGTCATCGAGATTAAATGAAATGAGGCCATGGTTTAGGGGGCAGGAGGAGATGACAGTCCAAGCTCGGGCTCCGACTTGGGCCGCTCAGTGTGGACGCTCCCTGGCCACGTGGCCTGGGAGACGGGGCCCCTATGAGCTGTCATTTTCTCAGGGGTTATAAAAAGGCTAGACTATTCCCCATCTCTGCTGGCATGCTGTGCAGGTCAGATGGTGGTGGTAAGCTCTCAGCGTCCTGTCTGGACCTCCACGGATAACGGTTCTTATCACTATCTAGGTCTTCGTGCCAATCTCTGATAATCTGGCATGCTGCATTCTAATGTTAATTTTTATTTTATTTTTTTATTTTTTTTGCGGTAGCGGGGATTGAATGCAGGGGCGTTCTACCTCCGCACTACGCCCCCGGCCCTATTTTTTATACTTTATTTTTGAAACCGGGTCTCACAAAGTTGCAGAAGGCATCATTAAGGAGAGAGAGAAAGAGAGAGAGAGAGAGAGAGAGAGAAAGAGAGAGAGAGAGAGAGAGAGAGAGAGACAGGCAGACAGAGAGACAGAGAGACAGAGAGACAGGGAGAGAGAGAGACAGGGAAAGAGAGTGTTGAGGCTGGCCGTGAACCCGATCCTCCGGTCTCTGCCTCCCAAAGTACTGGGATTACAAGCGTGCGCCACCATGCCCGGCTAATGCTAATTTTTAAACACCAGTTTCTCCTCTGCATTACTGTGAATTCCTCTGATACAGAAGATGCATGTACACACATGTATGTAAACCTCTGTACCCCTGTGTTCATCACAGTGTGCATGCTACTAAATGATAGTTCTTCCTCCTCCCCCTCCCCTTCCTACTCGTCCTCCTCGTCCTCCTCCTCGTCCTCCTCCTCATCCTCCTCGTCCTCCTCCTCCTCGTCCTCCTCCTCCTCCTCCTCCTCCTTCTCCTCCTCCTCCTCCTTCTCCTCCTCTTCGGTCTTCTTCTTTTCTTTTTCGGTACTGGGGATTGAACCCAGGGGCATTCTACCTCTGAGCCACACCCCCAGCTGTATTTTATTTTTTTATTTTGAAATTGGATCTCACTGATTGCTGTGGGCCTTGTTAAGTTGCTGAGGCTGGCCTTGAACCTATGATCCCCCATCTCAGCCTCCTAAGTACTGAGATTGCAGGCATGTGCCACCATGCCTGGCTTCTTCTTCCTCATTTTCTGGGTGGGTTAGTGGAGGCCCGGGGAGGGGAGTGGCTTGCCCAGCCCTGCACAAGTCTATGCTTTCTCCATCACTGAATCTCAAGAGTGTGTTTGCCTCTCTGTCTACTGTGCCTGAGGTAAGCTCCAGAGGCAGGAACATGTGTTCTGAGTCATGTCCCCTGTGTTAGAATATGGTCATCACAGCTAACATTTATTGAGCACTTACGATGTGCTGGACCCTTTCCTAAGAGCATTTTTTTTCACGTTCTAACCAATTTAGTTCTCACATAGAACCTGTGAGCTAAGTACCACCATCATCTGAATGTCACGGGAGAGGAAACCGACCAAGAGACACTAACTTACCTAGTGGTGTGTCTAGCGAGGAGGAGGCCAAGCCACCTGGAGCCAGGCCTGAACACTTGTCAGGCAGAAACCCTTCATGCATTTTTTGGGGGTTGAACTGAATTCGTAAGATTGGGAATTGAGCAATACCATAGAGTATTTATTTATTTATTTAATTTATTTATTTATTTATTTATTGCGGTACCAGGGATTGAACGTGGGGACGTTCTACCTCTGCGCTACACCCCCGGCCCTATTTTTTATACTTTATTTTGAAACCGGGTCTCACGAAGTTGCGGAGGGCCTCACTAAGGATAGAGAGAGAGAGAGACAGACAGACAGACAGAGACAGAGACAGAGACAGGGACAGAGACAGAGACAGAGCTGAGGCCGGCCGCGAACTCGGATCCTCCAGTCTCTGCCTCCCAAAGTACTAGGATTACAAGCGTGCACCACCACGCCCGGCCCATAGTGTATTTATTATAGGGAGCGACCCTAGGGTGCATTCAAGTTCTACAGAGACCTGCTTCAAATATGTCATCTGTTGCTGAGGCTATTGTGGCTCACGCCTGTAATCTCAGTTCTTGGGAGGCTGGGATAGGAGGAGTGCAGGCTCAAGGCCAGCCTTAGCAACTTAGTGAGACCCTATTTCAAAATAAAAAATAGAATTGGGTGTAGGGGGGTTGAAGCTTATGGGTAGAATGCCCCTGAGTTCAATCCCTAGTACCAAAAAACCAAAACAAAACAAATGTGTCATTTGAAGGGTGATGGGGAGACCCAAGCCTGCAGGGCACGACTAAGAGAGGGAAACTCTGAGCTCTAGTATGGTCCACCCTGGGGCAGCAGGGAACAGAGGTGGGGACTGTGGAGGAGGACTGGGAGTGGACATCCACCCCTCATCCCCACCATGAATGCATGGGAGACCAGAGCCATTGGTCACTGCACAGATGAACCTATAGGGCCTTATGTTAAGTGAAATAAGCCAGATACAGAAAGACAAATTCTGCATCTCATACATGAATCTAAAAAGCTGAATTCACAGACGCAGAGAGCAGAGAGTGGTTACCAGAGGCTGGGGGGACAGTGGGGGTGACCAAAGGGTGCTTCAGAAGCACGTATACTACAACTGGAACAATTCAGAGATCAGCATAGCTCCTGCGCAAAGACGGCATGCAAATTTGTGAAGTGTTGCGTATTTTTGAAAAATGTCTTTGACTTGGGAAGTCCATGAAGAAAAGAAAACTACCATTTCCTTAGCCGTTCAACAGTTATTTGTAAACCATTATTTTCTGCTTCTTGCATGGTACACAATAGAATATCTTTTTTTGGTAATGACTTCTAATAAAGCCTTTATAGCCATTTTATAAATGCAAAAGCAGATTAGTGCAATGCAGAATTTTCATTTGTTAAAAAATCCAAAGATTCAATTCCTCCTATGATTTCTGCAGCTTGGCATCATAAAATCCAATAATCTCATCACTGATTTTGCTAGCATTTCATCTCAATCTACTGAAGAAGCATAATGTAAAAATTGGTGAGTCTTAGACTGCTAATGGGCATATTAAAAGAATTCAAAACACTCTGGTGTGTGGTGCATCTAAAAACATTAATGGAAAATTTTGGAAAATAATGCTGATGACATTTAATTTATCATGCAATTCCTTCAACTATGATGAAGAGACTTGAACTCAAGGGAATTAAAAAGTCATATGGTGGAAAAAGAAGAGGAACAAGTTCTGCATATCTAATGTACAGCCTGGGGTGTGTATGGCTATATTAATTGATCTGACTGAGATAATCATTACACAATGTATGTGTATGTACACCTTGAATACATGCAATCTTTGTCAAATATCTTAAAATTTAAAATGTACATAAGAAGAGTACACAGCCACCTTGGCTCACAGTTTTGGGTTTCTCAGCTGTCCTGCTGCAGCCTCCAGCTGGGATGGAGGGCACTGGGTGGGTCTCACACAGCAGCTCTGACACTAAGAACTGGCTCTCTGAAACCTGTGCTGAGCAATTTGGGAAAACATCCAGTTTTGGTGTGAAGAGCATTCAAGACACCCCCTTGTGTCCAGGAACAGACTGCGGGCCCTGTTTCAACCAGCCCAGCCCCCACCCTTCTCTGTGGGATAGACCCAGGTGCCTGCAACTTCTCCTGGCCTCCCAGGGGAACCAGGCTGCCTAGTATAGGGTTGTGGCTCTGTCCAGGGAGCTGAGCTGACGGGCTAACCTGCCAGAGCTCACCCCTGAATTCTGGCACGGTGCGTGCCACACTCTAACCTACTGTGCCCACAGCCAGGCATGAGCAGCCTTGCCTCCCTCCAGTACAGAGGGGCAGGACTGTGCCTCCCGCGGCTGCCCTCACTGACCAGTAAGGCTCCCCCTCCCCTTCGTCGCCTTGTGTCTACACTGTCATTGTTGGCTGATGGGAACGAGGCCGAACATCTGCCAAACATCTGCTCATGTCTCCTGCATGTGCTCCCGAGCAGACAGGCAGGAAACAGCTCCACCCTTGCAGGTCCTGGGCTGCCAGGCCCTGGGGCTGCCACTCCAGAATGCTGCCTGGCTGGTCCAGGGATCACCATCCCTGAGCTGAGGTCAGGTCTCTTCCTCCGGGCAGGGGAGACCTCTGGGTTATGCATCCTTCCCCTTCTTTCCCCGAGGGGACAGTGCTGTGGGTAAGGACCATTCACCAGAAGTGGGAGATCAGCCAGAGACCAACAAAGCATTAGTTAGAGGCGCCCAAGAGACCCAGAGGGGAGGAAGCAGCCTTTCCTCCTGGGTGGGACCTGGGAAGGAATCAAGGGCTAGCAGCTTGTTAGGGAGGTGCCATGAAATAGGGGAGAAAAGAAAGTGATGGAGCTGGTGTGGGAGCATCCAGGACTCCACCTGGCTGCAGAAGCGGAGCCATGGGATGAGCCTCGGAGGCGCCCACGAGGAAGCGGAGCACCTGGGAGGCTGTCTCCTCACCTCCCCCGCCATCGCCTATGGGCTGGGGGTGGCCGCCTAACCTGCGGTCCAGCTCTGCGTAAGACCTTCTTCAAACAACTCGTAGAGGGGGTGGGAGAACTGTGCCTGCAAGGCTGAAAGAGAGGCAGAGAGGAGATGTGGGAGGGAGGTGCCCTAGACCAAGCCTCAGGTGAGTCAGGTACCCCCAGGGGGAAGCCACAGGGACTTGGCAGGACCCGGACACCCCCTTTAACAGTGGCCAGTGGAGGGCAGAAAGGAAGGGTGGTTGGGGCCCTGACCTCGTGGGCTGTTCCTCTTCCTCTCTTCCCTGGCCTCTCTCGCCCTCTCCGGCTCCTCACCCACCTCTCCCTCTGTCCTCACCCCCCTCTCCCATCTCCCTCTCTGTCATTTCTTTTACTCTCCCTCTCTCTTTCCCTTTCTATTTTCTTTCCTCCTCTCTGCTCTTACCAGCCTGAGCATATAACTGTGAAGGATGACTTCAGAGAACAACTTGGTCCCTTTGGTCCTGTGGGATGTCTCCCATCTCCTGTGGGACACTTAGCTGTTGCCTGAGATAGTAAGCAGACCCTGGGCCATTTATGTTCCTAAACACTTCCACCAGACTCAGCTTAGCAATTAAAAAACTATTTTTCTGTGTAATAATCGCCTTCTGACCCTGGAGTCAAGTGAAGCCCCCTGCCTCACCCAGCATGGCCTGCTTCCTGTCTTACTCTCAGCAGCATCTGGCCCTTTGCGGGTTGGGGCTCAAAGAAGGAAGGAGAAGAGGTGATCAGGAAAGTCCACTCCTGGCAGCACTGACAGCTGACCTAGCCTTGATGTGCTCTGGTATTGGTGGATGGCCACGGCACTGGCTATCTTGAGTCTTGGGGAGTTTGCTGGGGTGTCTCCCACTCCGGGGGTCCTACTGGGATTTGCTGTGGGAGGTAAATGGGTCTCTCATCCAACTTGTTGCCAGTCTCAGCCCCTGGATCCCCCATGCTGTGTTCTTCCTGTCTTTCTTCTCTCCCAGCACACTACCCAGAGGGGACCTAGGACAACCCCAATGCTCTGTCTCTCATGAAGCCCATGTGTGGCCCACAGGAAAGAGCCATGGGCTTTCAACCCCCCAACATTCTGGGCAGCCACTTGATACTTCTTTACTTCTTTTCCCCTTAGCCTTCGAGTGCCAGCCCTGGGTCTCCCCCGACTCTGGATCATGCTAGTCAACAGCACCACACCCGGCCACCTGCCTTTTTTTCTGACTCCCAGCAGGTGTAGGTCTCAGGGCATCCAGGGAAAGAATGGAAACAGAAATGCAATGGAGAAAAGCACATTCATATGTTTTAAAATAATATACCAGTCCAAGTGGTACAATTCACAAAGAGGAGTGGGGAGAGCAGAGGAGGGAGAGGCCCTGAGAGGCTTTTGACATTAGGCAGAGTTCACGGAGCGAAGGCCATGCAGGGAGGGAGGAGGGCCTTCTGCCTAATCCTGAGGGTCCACTTAGAAATGCGCTTGCAGAGCTATCCCTCTGACAGAGGTCTAATATCTAGGATATACAAAGAGCTTAAAAGACTTTACACTAAGAAAACAAACAACCCGATCAAGAAGTGGGCAACTGAAATGAATAGACACTTCACGAAAGAAGAGATACAAATGGCCAATAGGTACATGAAAAAATGTTCAATATCATTAGCAACCAGGGAGATGCAAATCAAAACTACTCTAAGATTTCATCTGACCCCAATTAGAATGGCAAGCATTAAGAAGTCAAACAACAACAAATGTTGGCGAGGATGTGGGGAAATTGGGACTCTTCTACACTGTTGGTGGGATTGCAAACTAGTTCAACCACTGTGGAGATCAGTGTGGAGAATCCTCAGAAAACTGGGAATGGAT
>PVJS01047534.1:0-15410 GCA_004027185.1 Glis glis
ATTTTAGTTCTTCTTTTCCTATTTGAATTCCTTTGATATCCTTCTCTTGTCTTATTGCTCTGGCAAGAGTTTCAAGGACTATGTTGAAAAGGAGTGGTGATAGTGGGCATCCTTGTCTTGTTCCTGATTTTAAGGGGAATTCTGGCAATTTTTCCCCATTCAATATGATGTTGGCTTTGGGTTTCTTATATATTGACTTGATGATGTTGAGGTATGTTCCTTCTATTCCGATTTTCTGTAGAGTTCTTAACATGAACGGGTGTTGAATTTTGTCAAATGCTTTTTCTGCATCTATTGAAATGATCATGTGATTTTTGTTTTTAGTTTGGTTTATGTGGTGGATAACATGTATTGTTTTGCGTATGTTGAACCAGCCTTGCTTTCCTGGGATGAAACCAACTTGGTCATGGTGTACGATTTTCTCAATATGGTTTTGAATGCGTGTGGCTAGTATTTTATTTAGAATTTTTGCGTCTATGTTCATTAATGATATTGGTCTGTAATTTTCTTTCCTTCATTTGTCTTTGGTATTAATGTGATGTTGGCCTTGTAAAAAGAGTTTGGAAGAATTCCATCTCTTTCAATTTCACGGAATAGCTTGTGAAGTATTGGTTTTAGTTCATCTGTGAAGGTTTTGTAAAATTCGGCTGGAAAACCATCTGGACCTGGGCTTTTCTTTGAGAGAAGACTTTTTATTGCTGTTTCTATCTCTGTGCTTGCTATTGGTTGATTCAATTTTTCTGTATCCTCTTGGTTCAATTTGGGTAGGTTGTATGTGTCTAGAGATCTTTCGCCCTCTTCCATGTTTTCCATTTATTGGAATATAAGTTTTCAAAGTAGCTTCTTATGATCCTCTGGATTTCTCCACTATCTGTGGTGATATCCCCTTTTTCATTTCTGATTTTGGTTATTTGCGTTGATTCTCTCCTTCTTTTGGTTAGGTTAGCTAGTGGTTTGTCAATCTTGTTAATCTTCTCGAAGAACCAACTTCTCATTTTGTTGATTCTTTGTATTGTTTTTTTATTTTCTATTTCATTAATTTCTGCTCTGATTTTAGTTATTTCCTGCCTTCTACTGGCTTTGGGCTGCAACTGTTCCTGTTTTTCAAGATCCTTGAGGTGTGTCATTAGGTTATTTATTTGGATGTTTTCTGTTTTTCTTATGTGGGCACTCAGTGCTGTAAATTTTCCTCTTAACACCGCTTTCAAGGTGTCCCACAGATTTTGATATGTCGTGTCTCTATTTTCATTAAATTCCAGGAATTTTTTTATTTCTCCCCTTATTTCTTTCCTGATCCAGTCCTCGTTCAGGAGTGTATCGTTTAGTCTCCATGTACTTATGTGATTACTTTTTGTCTTCCTGTTGTTAATTTCCAGTTTCAATCCATTGTGATCTGAGAAGATGCAGGAAATTATATCACATCTTTTGAATTTTCTGGTGCTTGCTTTGTGACCCAGTATGTGGTCTATTTTGGAGAGTGTTCTGTGGGCAGCTGAGAAAAATGTGTATTCAGGTGTTGTTGGTTGAAATAATCTGTATGTGTCTATTAGATCCATTTGGTCTATAGTTTTCTTTAGGTCTGAGCAATCTTTATTCATTTTTTGTCTGGAGGATCGATCTAGTGGCATGAGTGGTGTGTTGAAATCTCCCAATATTATTGTGTTTGGGTCTATTTGGGACCTGATATCCCGAAGACTTTGTTTTATGAATGTGGGTGCGCCCACATTTGGGGCGTAAGTGTTTACTATTTTTATATCTTCTTGTTGGATTGTTCCTTTTATTAATAAGAAGTGACCCTTTTTGTCTCTTCTGATGTGTTTTAGCTTAAAGTCTGTTTTGTCTGATATAAGTGTTGCTACCCCTGCTTGTTTTCGATCTCCGTTTGAATGGTATATCTTTTTCCATCCTTTTGCCTTTAGCATATGAGTATCTTTGGCTAGAAGGTGAGTTTCTTGTAGACAGCATATAGTTGGGTTATGCTTTTTGATCCACATTGCCAGTCTGTGCCTTTTAATTGGGGAGTTGAGTCCTTTGACATTCAATGTTATTATAGTTATGATTTTTGTTTCGTATCATTTTTGAGTTTTATTTTCTATTTGCTGTGGTGACAAATCTCCTTGTTTAGTTGCCTACCTGGTGGAGTTCACCTCTCCTGTGGTTCTGAAGATTGCTTATTTTTCCTTCTTCGTGGTTTATTTCTTTCAGGATTTTCTCTAGTGTTGGCTTGGTCCTCATGAATTCTTTAAATGTTTGTTTATCATGGAACATTTTTATTTCTCCATCAATTTCAAATGATAGATTTGCTGGATATTTCAGTCTTGGTTGGAAGTTGTTTTCTTCCAGGGTCCGGAGTACTTCGTACCAATCCCTCCTGGCATTTCTGACTTGAGAAGTCTGGGGTGATTTTTATTGTTTTGCCCCTGTATGTCACCAGTTCTTTTGTTCTTACTGATTTTAGGATTCTTTCTTTGGCCTCTATGTTAGTCATTTTAATTATTACGTGGCGAGGGGAGGTCCTTCTTTGGTCCTGTCTTAACGGCATTCTATATGTCTCCTGTATGTGTATGTCCAAATCTTTCTCTATGTTCGGAAAATTCTCTGAAATTATTTCTTTGAAGAGGTTTCTTATACCCTTGGTCTGTGCTTCTAAACCTTCTTCAATGCCTTTTATCCTTAGATTAGGACGCCTTGCATTGTCTTGTATTTCTTGAATGGCCAGGGTGTGTTGTTGTAATATCTTCTGTATATGATTGACTGTGTTCTCAGTTTTGAATGAGCTGTCTTCTAGGAGTGATACCCTATTTTCTATGTGGTCAAGCCTAGTAGCATTGGTTTCTATTGCCGTCTTTAATTCGTTTATTGATTCCTTCATTTCGTTCAGAGTTTCTTTCTGATTCTTCCTTAGAGCCTCAACTTCCTCCTTCATCTCCTCTATGCTTACTTTGAGGCCTTTCATCATTCTGAAGATCAAAATTCGGAATTCTCCGTCTTGCATTTCCTGCAGGTCAGAGTCAGTGATCTCACTTGTTGATGCATTGTGGGTGTTTCTTGTTTCCTCACTGTTCATTCTTGCATTTTTGGTGTTTTCCATTTTGTGTTTCTGTTGCCTCCGCATCATTTTCATTTCTGTGTATGAGACCTCTTGATGGCTCCTGTAGTCCCAATTGGGTCAGTATGCTGCAGGCTGTGGATCCCTCTTGTCTGGTTGGCTGGGGCATGGTATTGTGTCTGGAGGGGTACGCAGGGTCCGGAGCTCAGGTGTTGTCACGTGAGGAGCACTTTGAGGCACGGTGTTGGGTGTGGGTACTGAGGTATGGGTGATGGTGCCGGAAGTTGCCCTGTTTCCGAGGCGCAGGTGCTGGGGGTCGCCTGGGCCTGTAGGGATGCACACGTGTTCTGGGTCTCGGGCAATGTTGCCGGACGGTGTCCGGGTTCTGATGCGCTGTGCTGAGGATTTCAAATGGGTCCGTGGGACGTGCGGGCTCCAGGTATCGAGTAGGGGTGCCTAAGGGTGCACAGGCTCTGTGGTGCGGCACAGAGGATTGTGCATGGGTCCCAGGGGGGAGCGTGTGCTCCTAGATCTCAGGTGTCAGTGCCAGGGCGTGTCCTGACTCAGAGACAACCCGGAGAGTTGCGCAGGTCTTGGGTGGCGGCGCTGGAGGGTATCCAGGCTCTGGCACAGAGGTCGCCGAGGTGACGCTGAGGCCCAGGGCGGATGCAGAGGCTGCCAGGGTACGTGCAGGGACGCCGGGGTCTGGTACCTGGCGCAGAGGCCGCCGACGTGATGCTGAGGCCTGGGGCGGACGCAGAGGCCGCCGAGGTGAAGCCGAGGCTTGGGGCAGGCGCAAAGGCCCCGGATGTGAAGCCGAGGCCTGAGGCAGGCGCAGAGGCTGCGGGGGAGATGCCGAGGCCTGGGCGGGCGCAGAGTCCACTGAGGTGACATGGGGGGGGATCCGAGGCCCGGTGTAGGCGCAGAGGCTGCCGAGGTGACCCGCTGGAACGCCGGGGTCTGGTACCTGGCACAGAGGCCGCCAAGGTGGCGCAGAGGCTGTCGGGGTGACGCCGAGGCCTGGGGGGGGCGCAGAGTACGCCGAGGTGGTGCAGAGGCTGTCGGGGAGACGCTGAGGCCTGGGGGGGGCGCAGAGTACGCCGAGGTGGTGCAGAGGCTGTCGGGGTGACGCCGAGGCCTGGGGGGTCGCAAAGTATGCCGAGGTGATGCAGCAGGGGGAATCCAGGGCCCAGGGCAGGCGCAGAGGCTGCCGAGGTGATGCGCAGGGACGCCGGGGTCTGGTACCTGGCGCAGAGGCCACCGAGGTGAAGCCGAGGCTTGGGGCGGGCACAAAGGCCCAGGAGGTGAAGCCGAGGCCTGGGGCAGGCGCAAAGGCCCCGGAGGTGAAGCGGAGGCCTGGGCCGGGCGCAAAGGCCCCGGAGGTGAATCAGAGGCTTGGGGCGGGTGCAAAGGCCCCGGAGGTGAAGCTGAGGCTTGGGGCGGGCGCAAAGGCCACCGAGGTGGCGCAGAGGCTGTTGGAGTGACACCGAGGCCTGGGGCGGGCGCAGAGTCCACCGAGGTGCCACGGGGGGGGGGGGAGGATCCGAGGCCCGGGGCAGGCGCAGAGGCTGCCGAGGTGACGCGCAGGGACGCTGGGGTCTGGTACCTGGCGTTGAGGCTGCAGAGGCTTGGAGTGGACTCAAAGGCCCCAGAGATGAAGCCAAGGCTTGGGGCGGGCACAAAGGCCCCAGAGGTGAAGCTGAGGCCTGGGGCGGGCGCAAAGGCTGCCGAGGTGGCACAGAGGCTGTCGGGGTGATGCCGAGGCCTGGAGCAGGCACAAAGTCCACCGAGGTGACACGGTGCGGGGGGGGGGATCTGAGGCCCAGGGCAGGCGCAGAGGCTGCCGAGATGACACACGGGGACACTGGAGTCTGCACATTAGCTATTATTATATGTCCTAGGTGAACAAAAACAGGAGACTTTACTCTCACTAAAAACAATTTTAAAAAATGTTTTCATTAACCAGGAGAATTACTCTAGCACGAAGGTCTGAGACATAAAAATTAATAGTGAGAAAAGTATATCACAAAGATGGTTACTCTTTTAGAAAAAAAATTAACTATGAAGATTAGTAATATCTGATTTATAGGTATAAAAAAAGAAAGAAATATTGGTCAACAAAATCTTGTAAAGCTCAGAGGGGCTGATTGGAGTCAAAGCACCTTATGCCCCTATAATGTATGAAGATGAAAATGATTTTCATTAATTCCAGAGTTGGTAAATAGGCTCCTTTCTGTTTTATTTAATTTTATTTTATTTTATTTTTTGGTGCATCATAATTATATACAATAGTGGGATTCATTGCTACATAGTTATACATGCACATAACATTATTTGGTCAATTTCATTCCCCAGTACTTTCCCCTTAAAATTCTAAGGGTAATCCTAAGAATAAAAATTAAGAGAAGGGGAGATAAAATAAAAGTATCAAAGAAAATTGATACTTACAAAACAATATAACTAAAATAAGAAGTATGGAAAAGACAGAAAAACCAATTCTAAACAACAGTAACAGATGCGTGAGTTCAAGATTGCCAGAGGGCCTTTCATCCTGCTTTCAGGGCATGCTGAGTAACTCTAGGCTTTGTTATAAATCTGACAGTTGTGCCTGTCAACATTTAAGGGTTAGCGCTAATGAATAGAAATTCTAACATATATTCATCTTGTCCTTTTGCATTTTAAATGAATTTGTAAAATTTCTAGAATTAAAAAAGTGTTATGGTCAGATGTAGTGTCCTCTGAAGAGCTCAGGGATGTTATAGTTAAGTCATGAAGATTGTAATCTGATCAGTACATGAATCCATTGTAGTGGATTTACTGGGTAGTAACCTAAACTGGTGAGTGGGATGTGGCCGGAGTAGGTGGGTCCCTGGGGGTCTGGCCCTCGGGATTGTGCTTGTGTTTTTGAATCCCCTTGTTGGCTTGTTCTCTCTTGCTTTAGCCTCCATGATGTGAGAACAGAGTCTTGCTCTCTCCCTCTCTTGCTTCCTGCCTCTACAATGTGAGAGCAGAGCTTTGTACTCTTTCTCTCTCTTTCTCTCTCTCTCCCTCTCTCCTTCCCCTTGCCATGTCCTGAGCTTCAGACTCTGGCCTTATCACATGGACTAAACCCAGAATCTCTAAAAAAACTGTAAGCAAATAAATCTTCCTTCCTCTAACATTGTGGTCAGTTGTTTTTTATAGCAGTGGGAATGTTCACTGAGACAAAAAGAATCCAAACTCATTTCTCCTTATCTTAATCAAGGATCCTATGTACAAAGCATATAAATTTTGGCTAACTTAAGCTAAAAATAAGTTTATTGGAAAGATATTAAGTGGCCCATGAGAATAACAGAAGGGCTGAAGAACTAAGTTCATGAACTTGGCAGGAACCAAGGATGGTTAGACCAAAGGGAAACATAGATTCAGGTAGTGTCTGGTAGGTGTTTCTGGGTTCTTGTGGTGGGTACATCACTAGACATTTCTCAGTGATGCTCCCCCCACCGGTGCTGGCCCTATACACCACTCCCACTTGATGGTTGGGCACTTCGGGGCACAACTGTGGATCAGATAATATTCATACCCTAATGGACCATAGACAAGTGTTTAGTGTCTAAAAGGGCCCAGAATTAGACAACAGCTGGCTTTTAAAAATAGCACTGAAGCTAAGCGTGGTGGCACACACTTGTAATTCCAGTATTTGGGAGGTGGAGACAGGAGGATCTCAGGTTCGAGGCCAGCTTCAACAACATAGTGAGGCCCTTTGTAATTTAATGAGCCCCTATTTCAAAATAAAAAATGAAATAAGGCTGGGGGTGTAGCTCAGAGGTAGAACGGCCCTGGGTAAAATCCCCAGTACCACCAAAAAAAAAAAAAAAAAAAAAAAAAACCATTGCTATACTTTAAAAGGTAAATTTTAGCCAGGCGTGGTGGCGCACATTTGTAATCCCAGTACTTGGGAGGCTGAGACAGGAGGATGGCAGGTTTGCGGCCAACCTCAGCTACTTAGTGAGGCCCTCCGCAACTTAGTGAGACCGTGCTTCAAAAAAAAAAAAAGAATAAAAATTAGGACTGGGGATGTAGCTCGGAGGTAGAATGCCCCTGGGTTCAATCCCCAGTACTGCCAAAAAAATAAAAATAAAAGGTAAATTTTATGGTAAGTAAACCATATCTCAGTAGAAGTATAACTTTTAAGGAGATTTTCACAATCAAGACTTAATATTTTTGCATTTTCTTTTTTGTTGAAGGTTTAGATTTCTTTGGAGTTGATAATTACCTTCATTTTGTTGTTGTTGGCTTCATTTCTATGACCCTATCATTAACTTCTTTTCAAAAACTCTACCAGTTTAAATATCCTCAGTACATTCAAACACATGACGTATTCTGTTTCATTTTCTTGGTACTTTAGCAATGTTTCCATTTCAATTCTGGTCCACTGAGATGTTTATTGTATATGGGAAGATGTCTATCCTGATGTCTTTATTGAGCCATTACTGCTATTGTTTTATAACAGAAGGGAACTTGGTTATGGATCTTGCTCTGCTCTTCTGACCTCTCCCACTGCCTCCTCCTACTACTTGATATTTGAATGCATTCATTCAGATTAAGAAGGTTATTATGAATAGCTGTTGAAATTTAGCAAATGTTTTTCTACTTCCATTGAAATGACCATATGATTTTTTGCCTATACTTTGGTAATGTCATACACACTGAATTTCCAAGATCAAATCAATTTCAACATCCTGGAATAAACTCAGCTTGGTTGCAATGTATATTCTTTTTCACTTTAACACTTGATTGCTAGTATTTTGTTTAGCATTTTTATATCTCTGCTTATGAGAGACATTGGCCTAAATGAATAGAAGTTTTCCCTCTTCTATTTTCTGGAAAATGTGAGGCTGAAATTATTTATGCCCTAAATGCTTAGTAGAATTTTTACCAAAGAAGTCATCTGAAACTGAGTTTATTTTGTACTATTTTAAAGTTAATTTAATAGATTCAGAACTATTTAGATTTCTCTCCATTTATGTGTTAATATTTTTTTTCGGTACCGGGGATTGAACGCAGGGGCGATCTACCTCCGCGCTACGCCCCCGGCCCTATTTTTTATGCTTTATTTTGAAACCAGGTCTCACGAAGTTGCAGAGGGCCTCACTAAGGAGAGAGAGAGAGAGAGAGGGAGAGAAACGGAGAACTGAGGCTGGCTGCGAACCGGGATCCTCTGGTCTCTGCCTCCCAAAGTACTGGGATTACAAGTGTGCGCCACCACGCCCGGCATGTGTTAATATTTAACAACTGGTTTTTGTAGGATTTTTTTGGGGGGGGTGGTACTGGGGACTGAACCCAGGGGCATTCTACTTCCAGGCTACACCCCCAGCCCTATTTTTTATTCTTTATTTTGAAACAGGGTCTCACTAAGTTGCAGAGGGCCTCACTAAGTAGTTGAGGCTGGCCGCGAACCCGGATTCTCTGGTCTCAGTCTCCCAAGTACTGGGATTACAAGTGTGTGCCACCACGCCTGGCTTGTAGGATTATTTTTTTCAGTCTGTGTATGTAGATTTTCAAACTTATTGACAATGCTTTTCATTGTAAACGTATATTCATTTCAATGCCTTTGAGGTTACTCTTAAATTTCTGAAATAGATAATTTGTGCTTTCTCTATTTTTCTTCATATTTCATCAATCTTACTAGTCTTTTGAAGAACCAGCTTTTTATTTTATTTTCTAATTTATTCATTTCCATTATCATCCTTGCCATTTCCTTTCTTATACTTTCTTTAAGTCTAGTTGTCATTCTTTTGTTAGCCTCCTGACATAGACACCTAAGTTATTAAAGTCAATATTTCTTTCCTTTTAATACATACATTTAAGGCTATTAACTTTCTTATAGCTTAGCAGCATCCTACAATTTTTGACATTTGATACTTTTATTGACATTCATTTAAAAATATTTTCTAATTATCATTTCGGTTTTTTCCTTTGGCTCATGAGTAATTTAGAAGATTGTTGCATAACTCTTAAATATTTGGGGACTATCTAATTTAGTTCCACTGTGATCAGAAACCATACTATATTAGTTAGCTCAGGCTGCCATAACAAAACCCCATAGAGTGGGTGGCTCAGACAACAGAGCTTTGTTTTTCTCTAGTCTGGAAAGTCCAGGATAAAGTCCAGCAGGTTTGGTTTCTGTGAGGACTCTCCTCCTGGCTTTCAGACAGCCGCTGTCTGGACTTCTGGACTTCTTGCTGTGTCCTCACATGGTGGGGAGGGAGCAAGCTCGCTAACGTCTCTTTTTATAAAGGCACTAATCCCATCATGAGGGCTCTAACCTCATCCCCTCATCTACTCCTAACTAGTCCTTCAAGGCCCCGGCTCAAGACTATCTCCATTGGGAGATAGGGCTTTTTTTTTAACTTTTTATGTTCATTTATTGGTGCATTGTAATTATACATTTTGATATATGTCAGGGTATGAACATCATACATGCACACATTGCACATTTAGCCCTCCTTTCAATCCCACCCTATTCCCTCCCTTTCATGTTCCGGATAGTGATTGAGTCTTATAGGTTTGTGTATGTAAGAAGAAGAAATCTTTAGATGGACAAAGAAGGTGACCTAACAGAGGGAGTTGGGAGGGGAGTGGAGGGAAACACACTATAGCACATGAGATAGGGCTTTAATATATGATTTTGGGGGTGACACAAACATTCAGCCTGTAACACATATTCTGTATTATTTTAATCTCTTGAGTAACTTGTTCCTACATCTTTAGGATTTATAGTTTTATTTAGGATTTAGGATATATAATCACCTGTAAAAATATATTTTTCTTTCTGTATAATTGTCAGATTTTGTGCTCGGATTTTTGCTGACTTCATAAAATGCATTAAAATATTTTAATCCTCTACTTTCAAAAATTTAGAATACTATGGGAATTTTCCTGTTTCTTGAAAATTTCTAGCAATTTGACCACAAAACGAGCAGGGCCCAGTTCTTTTCTTGTATGAGATTTTTGTAGTTTCCTAGAAAGTTATATATTTCATCAATATTTTCAAATGTACCATTACATCTAAGTTCTTATTGTCTTCTTGATATGCCAAAGTCTTTTTAAAGAGTATTTTAAAATATTTAGATCTTCAAATTATATTTGTTTGTTTTTATGTATCTAACAGCTCATGCTTTATACATATTTATTCTTTTTATTCAGTCTCTATACTTTTATGATTATTATATCTTCATTACAAAATTTCCCTTCATAAATATTTTCCTCTTTTTGTCATATTATAATTGTCTCAAATACTATTTTTAGTTTTTCATTTTCCCCTTATTTACATAAGTAAAACATGTTTATTACAGAAAATTAGAAGTGATTAAAACTAAAAGTCACTTTAAAAATAAGCACTAATTTTTTAAGAGACTGATTTATTTTTTTTCTGATAATGAATGCTCATTATAATAAACCTCAGGAAAAAAAATAAGGCTAAAGAAAATAAAAATTCCATCACTTAGAGATGACCAATGTTGACATTTTGATGTGTAATTATCCAGACTTTTTCTGCATGCATTTGTAACTGCACAAAAAATAGGATTGTACTCTATAAGCCATTTTATGACCTGATTTCCTTTTTAATAAAAACATATCATGAATGAATTTCTATGTGACTAACTGTACATCCACTTCGTTATTTTAATGGCTGCAAACATTGTGCTATATGAATGGACAAGTATTTACTGCATCCTTTATTGCTAGACATTTAGATGATCTTTCATTTTGTGAAATTAAAAAAAATTTGAATAACAAACTACACTGGAGCCAATATCCTTTTATGTACATTTAAGCATCTTAAAATTGTTTCCCTGCAGTATATCTCTACAGTAAGAATTCATGTTAAGAATAGTTAAGAATTCATGTTTACTCAAAATTAACCATGCACAAATTAAAATAACCATAATGTATGATTTTCACCCATCACATAGACAGAAACTTTTTAAATGATGTTCTCCAGCCTAGCTCAGGGTGTAGAAAACTAGGCACTCTCACATGCTTCTGGTGGCTGTAAATTGGGAGAATCTTTCTTATTTTTTTTCTTGTGGTACTGGGGATTGAACCCAGGGGTATTCTACCTCCGAGCTACACCCCCAGCCCGGTATTTTATTCTTTATTTCGAAACAGGGTCTCACTAAGTTGCAGAGGGCCTCACTAAGTAGCTGAGGCTGGCCACGAACCTGGATCCTCCAGTCTCAGCTTCCCAAGTACTGGGATTACAAGTGTGTGCCACCACACCCGGCTGGGAGAATCTTTCTTGAAGGCAACTTGGAAATATGTATCTAGAGCAGCTGCCCTGACTTTTCATTTTTACAGATGTTTCATGAGAAAACCTGATTTTTCCAAGATCTTATTAGAAAGGAATCACATTATATATATGCTGTAAATCCAATTCTAACATAAAAGAATTTTCTTAGGGATATTACAAATAATGAATCCAGGTGCCCCAAAGATTTCCTGAAGTGTATTTTTAAGCATTTAAAATTTCTTTTGACACCTCCATAAATCATCATTGCCTTGGGACGCTACTTGAAACCAAACTGAGATTTTATTTTTGATAGATGGTGGCAAGGCCCAATGGGAAAAATGTCTGCTTCTTTTCACTCTGGACCTTCCCAAACTAGTAAGATCCTTAAACGCTTTCCTAACACGTCTTGCCTTTCACTACAACATTTCTGTATTTTTATCACGGGAATCAATGGAGGTGCTGTTGCTGTGGAACACAGGTCTGGAAGTGCAGAGAATTGGGAAGTTGATGCTGGTCATTGCATACTGTGTCCTTGGACATGTCACCTTCCTACTTCTTCTTTTATATAGGTGGTACGTGGGCTCTTGGGGGCCCTGCTCGGCGACCTGTGGTGTGGGAATCCAGACCCGAGAGGTGTACTGTCTGCACCCGGAGGAGTCCCCCGCCCCTCCTGAGGAATGCCAAGATGAAAAGCCCCATGCCCTACAAGCATGCAACCAGTTTGATTGCCCTCCTGGCTGGCACATTGAAGAGTGGCAGCAGGTACGGTAGGCCAGCCCCTCCTCCCGCCGTGCTTACAATGGTGAGCAGCCCTCCTCCCACCCCCTGCACTGGCATAAAGTGAGCTGAGCCCTCTGCCTTCCCTCCTCTGTCTTAGTGTTCCCGGACGTGTGGCGGGGGTGCTCAGAACCGCAGGGTCACTTGCCGGCAGCTGTTAACAGATGGCAGCTTTCTGAATCTCTCTGATGAATTGTGCCAAGGACCCAAGGTGTCATCCCACAAGTCCTGTGCCCGCACAGACTGCCCTCCGCATTTGGCCGCGGGAGACTGGTCGAAGGTAAGGACCACTCTTGGCACCACAGCACCTTTTCTGCTGCTCTGCCTTTGTTTCAGCCTCTAAATTAATGTTTCCTCCACAGGATCAGACCATGACTAGTGTGAGATGAGCAGGTGGGACTTTAAGAAGCTCTTTCTGCTTGCTCTTAGGTCATGGGCTAGGTGCCTGGTCCAGACCCCGACACCATGATTCATTTTCCGTTTTTACTCAGTGTGCTTTAAACTGTTCTCATCACTTCTCTCCCTCCTGCACCAACCCCTTCTTTTGCAACTCCCAGAACAGTATGCCAGGATACGCTCAACATCAGTGTGGTTCCTCTCTCCCTTGTGTCCCTACATATGAATTATTCATTAAACCCTGTCATTTTGACTTTCCAGACATCTTCATATCTTTATTTCCTCTACAGTCTGCTGCCACCACTGCCAGTTTTATCCTTCATCTTTGCAAGCTTGGTTCATTTACTTATTTTTAATGTGCCTTTATGGGTGCATTATAGTTTCACATCATAATGTATGTAGACAATGGCATACATGCATTCAGCACTTGGTGCAAGCTTGGTTTATTGCAATCAGTAGAGTTCTAGCACATTGCTCGAGTGCTGGCAGGGCCTGACACAGTCTAGCAGCGATGCCTTACTTTTCAGGTGGGGGGAATTGAACCCCAACAGCTTAAATAAGATACCTAAGCTCCCAGAGAGGCAAAGTAGGCACAGAAGCCGTTCCTTCTGCCTTTATTGCAAGGTGCTTCCTGTTATGACACTGCCCACTCCATCTCCTGCCTCTGGATCCTCTCTCATCCTCAGACAGTCTGACAGAGCATAGTATTCCCTCGCTCTCTTCACCAGTCAGCTGTGTGCTCAGATCTTCCATGGGTCTTACTGCAGCAGAATCCAGTTCCCCAGAGGAGCTTGCAGGGCTGTTCCTGAATGGGCGATACTCTTACTAAAGCTCTTTATTCTCTCTCCTTCCAGACCTCTGCTCCAGGCTCGCTGCACCCTTCACATTATAGGCTGAGGTGACAGGTCCTTAGGCCCTGCAGAGCTCCCAGCAAGTAAATGTCTCCCTCAAGTGACTTTGCAAAGTCAGGGAAAATGCAAAGTGGCGTTGAAGTGGTGAATTTTAGAAAAGCTTGGGTCTGCTAGCACAGGAGAGGAAAATCGTTCATTGGAAAGATTTTTTTTTTTGCTAGGAGAAACAAGAGAAGGGGACAAAGAAGGAGGTCACCTACCTAACCTGAGCTGACTTGAAGCAGATTGTCTCTCATGTTCTCGGAGGTCACCCGGACTCGTTGAGACGCCACCTCACAGCCAAGACCACATCTCCAGGAAGCCCCTCTGGAGGGCATGGGAAGTTTGCACACAGCTCAGGAACGTGGGGGGCCAGTGGGACAGCACAAACCAGGGTTCAGACATGTCCAGACAGGCATGCAGCCCGTGTCACAGCAGTCTGGATTTCCTGTGGGGTTCAGCTTTTCTCCTGTTAGTTGAAATTTCCTCTCATTTCGGAGTTGCTTTGTTTTGGCAGAGACTCTGGGACCAAATTGCCACCCTTTCCTAACGCTCCCTGCCAAACTAATCCTTATGCCATGGGATGGCTCAGCTGGGGGCAGCCATCCATTATGTGGTTCTGGATAAAGCCCTGCCACATTGGCCACTAACCCTGGACACAGAAAGGCTGAGAAGCTACACCAGAATTTCCATTCTTGACCGAGCCAGGCCTACTGGCCTCTTCCCCCACACAATTTCTGTTTATGGCTTTTTGAGCCTTGTCCATTCATTGGCTCATTAGTTTGCATTGGTTCCTTAGATCAGTACCAAGCCAGAGGGAGAAAGGAACCTTCAGCTCCAATGCAGATTTTCAGGTTACAAGAAGGAAGCATTGACTCAGAACTGGCCATCTTCCTTACCATCTTCCCCCTCATGCCCCGTGCAGCCTCTTGTGTGTGCAGCACTGCTTGGCTGAAACCCAGTAGCCTCCTCTCCTTCTTTATTCTGTAAACTTTGATGAAGCATTTGACCATGTTGTCTACATTCATCTTTCACCTTCATGATGTTTCCAGGTATTTTTTTCCCCAGCGTCTCTAAGTCTTTTCTGTTCATTTGTCTTCTTCCAAATTTCTAGAAAGCTCAACATTTGACCCTTTAATTTTCATTACTGCATTTTTACTCTATTGATTCTGTGTCCTTACCTCTCCCCTGACTCTTCATCTCTAGGAACAGTGTCTAAACTTGTATCCAGTACCATATCACCTCTCCATGTAGGATAGATCCCCATCATGGAAAGCAGGGACCCTCTTCCTCCTGTCTCCCACCAGTACCCACTGCACCACGTACCATCATCTTTGCAACACTTGTAGTCATGTCTGACTTCTCCACTCCTGTGTTGTTACCTGTCCCTTCCATCTCTTCAGTTCTTCAACTGTGACCATATTTTAAGTAAAAAACCAAAGATTTTTATAAATGAGACACTCTGCAAGGAACATGTCCAGGACACATAGAGTTCCAAATCTAGTACTCCAGTTTTCAATAGACTTACTCATTATTACTCATGACAATAGTCTCTCTCATTTTGCAGCCGGTTCATACTGGCTCCCGAGAAACAATTGTAATCTCTTCCCAACTTGTGCTCCATGACATTGGGTTGATAGTTTGAAATCAACTATAACAAGAGCATTTATACCATAGAAATTGGCAAAATGATCAGGGCTCTTTTCCCTAAGAACCTGTTGTAAAAACTGACGTTGACCAGTACATAAAATAAGAAAATAGTCACACACACACACACACACACACACACACACACACACGCACACACTCTTACAGATAAAAACTGTTTCACAGCCGGGCGTGGTGGTGCAAGCTTGTAATCCCAGTATTTTGGGAGGCGGAGACCGGAGGATCTGGGTTCGCGGCCAGCCTCAGCTCTCTCGCTCTCTCCCTGTCTGTCTGTCTGTCTGTCTCTCTCTCTCTCTCTCTCTCTCTCCTTAGTGAGGCCCTCCGCAACTTCATGAGACCCGGTTTCAAAATAAAG
>PVJS01047535.1:0-15412 GCA_004027185.1 Glis glis
GGGCGTTCTACCTCCGCGCTACGCCCCCGGCCCTATTTTTTATACTTTATTTTGAAACTGGGTCTCATGAAGTTGCAGAGGGCCTCACTAAGGAGAGAGAGAGAGAGAGAGAGAGCGCAAGAGAGTTGAGGCTGGCCGCAAACCCGGATCCTCCGGTCTCCACCTCCCAAAGTACTGGGATTACAAGCGTGCGCCACCACACCCAGCTTCTCTCTCTCTCCTTAGTGAGGCACTCCGCAACTTTATGAGACCCGGTTTTAAAATAAAGTATAAAAAATAGGGCCGGGGGTATAGCGCGGAGGTAGAACGCCCCTGGGTTCAATCCCCGGTACCACAAAAAAAAAATTAATTAAATAAATAAATAAATAAATAAATATAAAAAATAAAGTATAAAAAATAGGGCTGGGAATGTAGCTCGGAGGTAGAACGCCCCTGGGTTCAATCCCCAGTACCGCAAAAAAAAAAAAACTTCTAACACTCAATTGGTCCTAAATTAAAACTTAGAGTTTTCTACATATGTCTGTAATAAGAGCTAAATACATGTTTCCAAAGAAAAAGTATAAAGCCGGGCGTGGTGGCGCACGCTTGTAATCCCAGTACTTTGGGAGGTGGAGACCGGAGGATCCGGGTTCGCGGCCAACCTCAGCGCGCATGCGCGTGCGATCAATATCTCTCTCTCTCTCTCTCTCTCTCTCTCTCTCTCTCTCTCTACCTACCTACCTACCTAGCGAGGCCCTCCGCAACTTCGTGAGACCCGGTTTCAAAAATAAAGCATAGAAAAAATAGGGCCAGGGGCGTGGCGCGGAAGTAGAACGCCCCTGCGTTCAATCCCCGGTACCGCAAAAAAAAAAAAAAAAGAAAAAGTATAAAAATACTACAGAGAAAATATAGACAATATGAAAAAATATAAACTGACAGTATTTCCCCTTTGCATCTATCTATCTATTTATTATTTATTTTGGTAATGGGGATTGAATCTAGGGGCATTCTACCTCCAAGCTGCACCTCCAGCCCTATTTTATCTTTTTATTTTGAAACAGGGTGTCACTAAGTTTGGGAGGGCTTCACTAGGGTGCTGAGGCTGGCTTCGAACTTGAAATCATCCTGTCTCAACCTCCCAAGTACTGGGATCATAGGCATGCGCCACCATACCCAGGCTCCCTTTGCCTTTTCTTTTCTTTTTTTTTTTTTTTTTTGCAGTACTAGGGATTGAACCCAGGGGCATTCTACCTCCAAGCTACTCCCCCAGTCCTATTTTTTATTCTTTATTTTGAAACAGGGTCTCACTAAGTTGTGGAGGGCCTCACTAAGTAGCTGAGGCTGGCCGCGAACCTGCGATTCTCCTGTCTCAGCCTCCCAAGTACTGGGATTACAAACGTGCGCCCCAAGCCCGGCTCCCTTTGCCTTTCTTTTAGTCTCGTTCCATGGTTTCTAGTCAGTGATACCACCTCCCCCAGGGGATGGAGATGCTGAAAGATGGAGGGTGGCCCAGTAGTAGCCTCAGGTGCAATTGGGGGATATTGAATAAAAATAAGGGGGGTAGTCGGCCAGGTGTGGTGGCACAGGCCTATAATTCCAGTACATGAGAAGCTGAGACAGGAGAATTGCAGGTTCAAGGCCAGGATGTGATAATTTAGTGAGATCCTATTTCGAAATAAAAAATAAAATAGGGCTGAAAGTGTAGCTCCAAGGTAAAACAACCATGGGTACAATCCTCAGTACCATAAAATAATAATAATAATAATAATAATAATAATAATAACAACAACAACAACAACAATAGGGCAGTAGAAGCACCCAAGAGGGCCCTGAGTAATTTTCTTTTTTTTTCTCTGAAAAAGTGGCAGTAAGCCAATAAATTTGGGAATCTATGACTAGTCCACCCCACTCCACCAAAATATCTCTTCCTACTTACTCAGTAAGCAATGTCCAATGACATCATCAAGATGTAGATTTTCTTTTTGTGTGTGTGTGGTACTAGGGATTCAACCCAGAAGTGTTCTACCTTCGAACTATACCCCCAGCCCAATTTTATGTCTTATTTGGAAACAGGGTCTCACTAGGTTGATGAGAGTCTCACTACTTGCTGAGGCTGTCCTCAAACCTGCCCTCCTCCTGCTCAGCCTCCGAAGTACTGGGATTACAGGCATGCGCCACCATACCTGGCAAGATGCAGACATTTTTAAACCAATGCCCACCAAATTAACAGTATTAAATGGGAAAAAGTAAGGCCAATGGGGGATATCTTTTACATTTCAATGAAATCAGTTGCTAGAGTTTGGATGTGGTTTGTCCTCCAAAAGTTCATGTGCTAGAAGCTTGGTCCTCAATGTGGTTATGAAAAAAGGTGGAAGAACAATTAAGAGGTAGGAGTTAGTGGGAGGTAATGAGGACCCAGGGAGTGCTGCTACCCTTGGGAGGGATTAATGTAGTTCTTGAAGGACACTGGTTAGTTCCCGTAAGAGTGAGCTGTTAAACATGAACAAGTCTGAGTCGGGCATGGGGGTGGTGCAAGCCTGTGTACATGAGAGGCTGAGACAGGAGGACTGCAGGTTTAAGGACAGCCTCAACAACTTGGTGAGACTCTCAGCAACCTAGTGAGACTCTGGTTCAAAACAAAAAATGAAAAGAGGCTAAGTGTAACTTGGAGGTAGAATGCCCCTGGGTTCAATCCCCAGTACCACAATTTTTTTTTGGTACCAGGGATTGAACCCAGGGGTGTTCTATCTCCGAGCTACACCCCCAGCCCTATTTTTTATACTTTATTTCGAAACCGGGTCTCACGAAGTTGCGGAGATCCTCACTAAGTAGCTGAGGTTGGCCACAAACCCGGATTCTCCGGTCTCCGCCTCCCAAGTACTTGGATTACAAGCATGCGCCACCACACAAGTACTGGGATTACAAGCGTGCGCCACCACGCCCGGCTAACCACAAAATTTTTTTTAAAAAAAGAACTAGCCTGGCCCCTGAATCCCTCTGCTTTCCTATCTCACTATGTTATATATCTTTATCTCTCTCTCCTACCATGAAGCCATCCACCGTGCTGTGATATAGATAAAAGGCCCCCACCAAAGTAATGCAGATAATCTTAGGTCTCCAGAACTCTGAGCTAAATAAACTTCTTTCTTTATAAAATATTAATCCTCAGGAATTTTGTTATAGCAAAATAAGACTGTTATAGAAGATATAACAGACACAGATAAGTAACATATCAAACTAATCTGGATATTAGAGGAACAAAATTAAGAATCATAAGAAATAACTAATAGCTATGTCACCCAGCATTTGAAAAACAAGACTCAGGGCTGAGGATATAGCTCAATGGTAGAAAGCTTGCCTGGCATGCTGCAGGAGGCCTTTGGGTTCAATCCCAAGGAAGGAAGGAAAGGAAGCAAGGGAAGAAAGACTCAAGTCATTGGCACCATGAAAATACTAAAAGCCACAGGGGGGAAAAGTGGGGGGAATGCTTTTCTGAGAAAAGATTTAAAAAAATAAAAAACTTTCTAAGGTCATATATTGAGATTAATAGGGTCACAAACATGGGAAAGTACTAATATTGGGTGGTGGTGACCATCCAGACATAACTTATAAATGCACAAGAACAAAAATGGGTAAAAGGATAAAGGGGGAAGTTCAGGCACTGAATCATCAAAGCAACTGATGTGCTCAGACAACTGTAGTGAGAATGACCAATGACAAAGATAAATTGGAAACAGTAGTGTAATAGTTTGGATTTAGAATGTCCCCTAAACCCCACAGAAACAAGGTAGCAATGTTGGAAGCAGCTTTGTTGCTAAGGAGGAGTCCCTGGGGTGTGGCCTTAGGGATTATAATAAGGTCCCACCTCCCCTTGTTCTCATTCTCTGCTTCCGGTCTCCATGATGTAAGGAGCAGAGCCCTTGTGCTCTCCCTCTCTCAGCTTATAGCCACCATGCCCTGAGCTTTGCAGACCCAGACTGACATGGATTGAACAACCCTGAAATCTCAAAAATCTGTGAAGAAATAAATCTTCCTTCCTCTAAATTGGGTGCGATCAGGCTTATTGGGTCACAGCAGTAAGAATGTTAACTGAGACAGAAATTGTTACCAGAGGAGTAATATCACTGCTGAATCTAAATCTGACACTGTGTTTTTTCTTTGGAACTGGTTTGTGAGGGGAAGTCGGAAAGGCCAGAATGTGGCTAAAAAGGCAGATGGTAGAGACTGTCCTCAGGAGATTTCAAGAGTACAAAGAAGACTTCATAGGAAAATGGAGTAGAAGCCACATCTGTTACATTCTGGCTAAGAACTTATTTGCATCTTGCCCATGTCCTGAAAGTTTGTGTGAGGCCAAATTTAAAGATGATGGACTGATTAAGCTGGCAGAGGAAATCTCAAAACAGCTAAGTATCCAAACAGCATTATGGATACTGATGTCCACGTTCAGTGAATTGTACACCAAATTTCGGGAGCAGAAAGTAAAGCAGAGAGACTTTGTAGATTTGCAGTTTGGCCAGAAAGGCATATGTAAAATTGAGGCCCAGAAAGATGATGTTGCAGAAGAAAGTAAGATGGATGAAAGGAAGTAAGAAGTAGTGGCCATGATGGACGCAGGGCCAGGGGATGTGATTAAAGAGGGCATGACTACCTTTCCTACTGGCAGTCAATTTCGGTGCTCACAAAATGCTTGCTTTGCTGGAAAAAAAGGGGTCATGGAATCCCCCCCCCCCAGATTTCAAAGAAAGGCCTGGGAAGCTAGGCAACAAGTTGCAGGGTCAGAATCCCTGCAAGCAGGCCCAAAAGGAGCAATTTTGAAGTTGTGAGGGTGAAGCCAAGGTTGCCAGGAAAACCCCTAAGATTTATAGATGCCAGAAACGTGAAACGACAGCAAGGAAAGGCTGCAAGGTGCAAGCCATGGAGACTGGATAGCAGAGTGAGTACACCACCCATTGCAATCAACCAGGCCATAGTGGCAGGGTTGCCAAGTCCCCTTTGAGATTACATCTCACCACCATGTACCCCGGATGCCAGAAGTAGAGCTGCAGAATCAAACGCTTGCCCTGCTAGATTTTGATACTGTTTCGGTCCCATTCCTTCTTTCCATAGCTCTATTCCTCCCATCCCAAAAAAGCTTACATGTCAGCTATATAAGAAAATGAGCATATGTATGCCTATTACACTGTATGGAGGACAATGAGTCTTAGCCAGAGAAGAAATAACAACCAAGAAAGGACTCAGTCAGCACCAATTAAGAGAAACACATAATCTTTTCAATCTCCCTATTCCGCACAGCATAACATACCAAAGAAAGAAGCCAAAAATACACAGGAAAGGCGCCAGGTGTGGTGGAGCACGCTTGTAATCCCAGTACTTTGGGAGGCTGAGACCGGAGATCCGGGTTCGCGGCCAGCCTCAGCGTGCACGCACGCGCTCTCTCTCTCTCTCTCTCCTCTCTCTATCTATCTATCTATCTATCTAGTGAGGCCCTCCGCAACTTCGTGAGATCCGATTTCAAAATAAAGCATAAAAAAATAGGGCCAGGGGTGTAGCACGAAGGTAGAACGTCCCTGGGTTCAATCCCCGGTACCACAAAAAAAAAAAAAAAAACACAGGAAAGGTAAAAAAATCAAAGAGTGGATCATGAACTTTTTTATCCCTAGTCTCTTCTGCCAAGACCTGGCAAAGGGAAAAAAATATAAATTAGATATGAAATTTAACTTTAAATGTCTTTTAAGTCAGGCATGGTGATACACACTTGTAATCTCAGTACTTGGGAGGCTGAGACAGGAGGATCGCAGGTACAAGGAGAGCCGCAGCAAGTAGTAAGACTCTCATCAACCTAGTGAACCCTGTTTCAAAATAAAAATTAAAAAATAGGGCTGGGGTGTAGCTTGGATGTACAATGCCCCTGGGTTCAATCTCCAGTATCAAAAAATAAATTAAAAACAAAGTTTTTAACTTTTACTGAAGTATATTACTCACTACAGAGACATACACATAACTAAACATATAACTCATTGAATTTTTACAAATTAAACATACCCATGTAATGAGCATCAGGAAGAAAGGAAGGGAGAGAGGGAGGGAGGATGGCAGTATCCTAGATCGCCCCTTTGTGCTGCCCTCAATCACTTTCCATGAACAGCATTTTGGGGGGGGTACTAGAGATTGAACCTGGGGGCATTCTACCTCCAAGCTACACTCCCAGCCATATATATATATATTTTTTTTTTTGAGGTACTGGGGACTGAACCCAGGGGCATTCTACCTCAGAGCTACGCCCCAGCCCTATTTTTTTGTTCTTTATTTGAAACAGGGCCTCACTAAGTTGCGGAGGGCCTCACTAAGTAGCTGAGGCTGACCACAAACCCGGACCCTCTGATCTCAGCCTCCCAAGTACTGGGATTACAAGCGTGCGCCCCTGGCTTATTTTTATTTATTTTGAAATAGGATCTCACTAGGTTGATGAGTCTACTTGCTGAGACTGTCCTCGAACTTATGATGACACTGTCTCAGCCTCCCAATTACTGGGATTACAGGCCTGTGCCACCACACCTGCTCTTGTTTTTTATTTTGAAACAGGGTCTCACTACTTGCTGAGAATATCCTCAAACCTGTGATCCTGTCTCAGCCTCCTAAGTACTGGGATTACAGGCATGTGCCACCATGCCCAGCTCTGAACAGCATAATTATACAAAGTACAAAAACTTATATGAATGGAATCACTCAGTATGAACTCTTATGTGCCTTGCTTCTTTTGATCAACTAGACTGAACTTTTTAAAATAGTAGAGTATTACTGAATTTACTCAGAAGTAATCAAAGGACAGGTTTGCAGAATGAAGTAAGACAGAACCACATATACCCCTAGAGAAAAAGAAAAGGGGCATGAGAAGTAGAACTTCCTGAGGATCACAGGTTCAAAGCCAGGCTCGGAAACTTAGTGAGGCCCTCTGCAACTTAGTGGGACCCTGTTTCCAAATAAGAAATAAAATAGGGCTGAGGGTATAACTTGAAGGTAGAATGCCCCTGGGTTTAATCTCCAGTACCCCCTCAAAAAAAGAAGTAGAATACCCTAACTCTCTTCTTAAATTTTCTACATTTCTAGTCCCTTATGAGGTCCAGCAAACCTGCAGGTTATTTTTTTTTTTTTTGCGGTACCCGGGATTGAACCCAGGGGCGTTCTACCTCCGAGCTACACCCCCAGCCCTATTTTTTATACTTTATTTTGAAACTGCGTCTTACGAAGTCGCAGAGGGCCTCACTAAGTAGCTGAGGCTGGCCGTGAACCAGGATCCTCCTGTCTCAGCCTCCCAAGTACTGGGATTACAAGAGTGAGCCACCACGCCCAGCTAAACCTGCAGGTTCTCTGGTTCAATGGGATACCACTATACCTTTACAATAAGCTCTTCCTTTCAGCTTAAATTAGGTCATAGTGGCTTCTATTATTTCTGCAGTCAAATAATGCTTAAGCAAAATAGGGAGGTGATGAGAAGGCATCTAGGATGACTTCCAAGATCTGGCTTAGGTGGTATGCTTAACAGCCAGGGAATACAGAAGGAAAAACGAGTTTACAAATAAAACACTGCTCTGGCAATAGTAAATATTAGCATAACTACAAATTACAGTAGCTTTCCAATTCTATTAGAAGAACGATAAATGTTTAGCCCAAAAGAAAACTGAAGGAGACATGAATATTTCTTCTTGCCTACTAGTCTAAAAGTACATTCCCCAGACCATCAGCATTGAACTTGATATAAATGCAAATTCTCAGCTGGGCATGGTCACACGCTTGTAATCCCAGTACTTGGGAGGCTGAGACAGGAGGATCACAAGTTCGCGGCCAGCCTCAGCTACCTGTGAGGCACTCTGCAACTTAGTGAGACCCTGTTTCAAAATAAAGAATAAAAAATCGGGCTGGGGGTGGAGCTCAGAGGTAGAATGCCCCTGGGTTCAATTCCCAGTACCACAAAAAGAAAAAATGCAAATGCTCAGGGTCTCCACCTCTGATCTACTAAATAAAACATTACAGGGAGCTGGGCATGGTGGTGCCTGCCTGTAATCCCAGTAGTACTTGGGAAGCTGAGATAGGGAGATTGCACATTCGAGGCCAGAATCAGCAATTTAGTGAGGCCCTCAGCAACTTAGTGAGATCCCATTTCAAAATAAAAAATAAAATAGGGCTCAGGCATGTAGCTCAGAGGTTCCCCAGTACCATAAAAAAAAAAAGTAGAGAAACTTTGTGGCATTTTAAATTTTCCCTTGTCCCACACACTCCATCGCATGGCAGTGGTCTTGAAAACAGCAGTCCATCTCTTCTACACTGCTGGTGGGATTGCAAACTAGTTCAACCACTATGGAGATCAGTGTGGAGATTCCTCAGAAAACTGGGAATGGATCCACCATATGATCCGGCTATACCACTACTGGGTATCATACCAAAGGGATTGAAACTAGAAAACTACAGTAATATATGCATACCCATGTTCATAGCAGCACAATTCACCATGGCCAAATTATGGAACCAACCTAGGTGTCCATCAACAGATGAGTGGATTACAAAATTGTGGGAAATACACACAATGGAATTCTACTCAGCAATAAAGAAGAACAAAATAACATCATTTGCAAGAAAATGGAAGGATTTGGAGAACATTATGTTAAGTGAGATCAGCCAATCACAAAAAAAGGAGGGACATATGTTTTCATTAATATGTGCAACCTAGGGAGTAGTGGGGACACACAAGGGACTCCAGTTGACAATGGAGAACCCTCAGTGGGGCAAGGGAAGTGGTACAAGGGAAGGGGAAGGGCAAGAAAGAAGTGAATCAGTGGAATTACTATCATAAACAATGTGTACATGTGAGAATATACGAACATCTTTCTCGGTACTTCATATGGGTGGGGAGAGGTGGGGGGGACACTAAGCTGTGTGCATGTATGTTAACATCAAATAGATATTCATTGTGATGTGAGACTCCAATACACCAATAAAAGCATGTTTAAAAAAAAAAAAAAGCTGGGCGTGGTGGTGCACGCTTGTAATCCCAGTACTTTGGGAGGCAGAGACCTCCCAAAGTACTGGGAGAGCCTCACTAAGTAGCTGAGGCTGACCACAAACCCAGATCCTCCGGTCTCAGCCTCCCAAGTACCGGGATTACAAGCGCGTACCACCATGCCCAGCTTCTATAATTTTATTAATAAAAAGGGGAGAAAATAATTGTAAATCATATACCTGATAAGAATCTATTATCCAGAATGTATATAGCAGTCTTACAACTCAACAACAAAAAGACATTCCAATTTAAAAATGGGCAAAGACATAAATAGACACTTCTATAATCAAGATATATAAAGAGTCAAAACGCAAATAAAAAGATGCTCATCATTAGCTAGTAGGGAAACGAAAATCAAGGGACAATGAAAAACCACTTCACATTAATTAGCATGGCTTTTTTTTTTTGGTACTGAGGATTAAACCAAGAGACATTCTACCTCCAAACTACACCCCCAGCTCAATTTTACATTTTATTTGGAAAAGGGTCTCACTAGGGAGACCTAGTTTTTTGGGGTTTTTTTGTTTGTTTGTTTGTGGTTTTTTTTGCTGTACTGGGGATTGAACCCAGGGGCGTTCTTCCTCCGAGCTACACCCCCAACCCTATTTTTTATTCTTTATTTTGAAACAGGGTCTCACTAAGTTGCAGAGGACCTCACTTAAGAAGCTGAGGCTGGCCGCGAACCGGGATCCTCTGGTCTCAGCCTCCCAAGTACTGGGATTACAAGTGTGCGCTACCACGCCCGGCTAGACCTAGTTTTTTTTAAAAAAAAAAAAAAAGTAGGGCAAGGTGACGCATGCTTGTAATGCCAGTACTTGGAGGCCCTGTTTCAAAATAAAATAGAGTTGGGGGTGTAGCTCAGAGGTAGAATGCCCCTGGGTTCAATACCCAGTACCACATTAAAAAAAAGAAAAAAGTCAAAGCACTGTTACAAAGTAGGCTCTCTGGTCACACTTTTTGTCAGGAGCGTATGGACATGCAGACAGCTGAGACCCCATCAACTGGCTCCTCTGGCATCTTTTTTGCTCTCTTCTGACTTTTTTCCTCTTTCACATGGCTGGGCTAACAGTGACAAAGTTTGAAGATGGCTCTCACTACATCAAGGCCTGAGAGAGATTGGGGGTTGCCAGAGAGCAGCAACATCACAGGTAGAAGGAAACAAGCGTTTCCAGATTTTCCATGATGCTTGCAGAAAGGCCTTTCTTTGCATTCAAAATGGTTGCAACCCAAAACCACACAGGCCTAGAAGGACTAAGAGGAGATTATAGATTTAGGCCATCCATAACCAAAATAAAAAAATTGCTATATTATTCCAGCTGAGGACTACAATGGGGTCTGAGGTCTGTGGCATGGAGTAGCTAGTTGTTGACCAAACATAATCTTTCTTTCTCCTGTGCACAATCTACATGACATCCCCCAGCCCTACAGCAGTTAGTCATAGGCCTGTAACTGAATTCTGGCAATGGAACATTGATGACGTGATTAAGCCATTTCCAAGCTGGCCCATCCTCCACTTTCATGAAGTGACCGTACAGGCCCTAGAAAATAGAAGAGGTAGAAAATGGAAGAGCCTCCACCAATCTGGGTTCCTTTGAACATATCTGTTAACAACAGCTAGTGTTCTTTAATGAACATAAAGACCGAAGCCTGAGTTAATAAGTGTCTTTCTTTTAAAGACAGGACTTATATTTCCTGGGTAACCTGAACAAAATCATCTGGGTAACATTCCTTTGAAATAACTTAAAGGCTTTTAAAAAATTATTACCAACTATTTTGTGTGTGTGTGTGTATGTGTGTGGTACTGGGGATGGAACTCAGGGGCATTCTACCTCCAAGCTACACCTCCCAGCCCTATTTTATTCTTTTATTTATTTATTTACTTACTTATTTATTTATTTATTTATTTATTTTGCGGTACCAGATGTTGAATCCAGGAGCATTCTACCTCCAAGCTCCACCCCCAGCCCTATTTTTTATTCTTTATTTTGAAACAGGGTCTCACTAAGTTGCAGAGGACCTCACTAAGTAGCTGAGGCTGGCCGGGAACCCAGATCCCCCTCTCTCCGCCTCCCAAGTACTGAGATTACAAGAGTGTACCACCACATCTGACTATAACCGTTTCTAAACTACCTGCCTTTTAAAATATTCCTGAAGACCTAACAAAAGGCCTAACAGTACTATAATATCCTTGATTTACTGAAATACAAAGAAACTATGTCATGGACTAATCTCCACCAACTTAAGGGTTAAAGGGTGTATGCATCTGCTACTCAGCTTCTCCTTAGGGAGTACTGCTGCATGAAAGTTGGCATGGCTGAGATGATATCACAGAATTTTTAAATGCGGGTCCCCTGGGCTGAATTTGCTCTTAATTACATTCTAAAACCTAGGAGACTATGCTCTTTTCTAAGCCAGGTATTTAATAAATAAACTCATATATTTCCCTGAAGGGAAAAATACACAAGTTAAAGCCTCCGTTTTGAGCTGCACAAAATAAGAACAGATCAATAACACCAATGAATCAAAGGTCAAGACATCGTTTTCTATCATATTTCCTTCTAAAACCAGATAAGAACAGTAAAAAATATGAACTTTATATTCCTATATTCTGTGCTTGTATCTTGAAAAGATGATAAAGGTAATAATACTATAATATTATCTCCATTATACATGGGGGTAATTAAGGCTTAGAGAACTCCTCTCAAGTCACAGAATTGGAATTTGAAATCACAATTTAACTCTTAATCTCATTCACCATATATTCAGTCAAGAATTTTGTGTGTTGGGGGGGGTACTGGGGATTGAACCCAGGGGCATTCTACCTCCAAGCTATACCCTCAGCCGTATATTTTTTGGAAACAGGGTCTCACTAGGTTGATGAGGGTCTTACTACTTGCTGAGGCTGTCCTCAAACCTGCAATCCTCCTATCTCAACCTCCCAAGTACTGGAATTACAGGTATGTGCCACCACGCCCAGCTCAGCCATGAAATATTTTTATCCAGGCATGGTGGCGCATGCTTGTAATCCCAGTACTTTGGAGGCTGAGACAGGAGGACCACAGGTTCTCAGCTTTCTACTAAGGGCTAGGGATACAGCTCTGTGGTAGGGCACTTGCCTAGCATGCGCAAGGCCCTGCATGCAATCCCCAGAACTGAGAAAAAAAGAAAAAAAAGTATTTAATACCCAAGAAGCTACAGATATGGAAGTGAGAAAAAGAGACCCAAATACCTACCCTCAGGAAGCATGTACTTCAACGTAAAAGGTAATAAATAACAAGTATGTGACAAAAACATGAATGCAAACATGAATACAAAGAAACGGAATGACCATGAGAGTTACTTTTTAAGGTCAGTCAAGAAAGGCCTCTTTGAGGAGATAATGTCTGAACCGGGACCTGAATGAAATGAGAAAGCCAGCGATATACACACATCTGGAAAAGAGGAGCTCAGGGAAAGAAAATTACCAACTGCAAAAGTTCTCAAGTAATAAAAATGTCTTAAATGTCCTCAGACAGAAGCATGCTTAATAAACTCAGGGACCACCAAGGCAGCCAGTGTGGCTAGAGCTAGTAAACAAGAGAAAGAATGGGAGGAGATGAGGTTAGAGAAGGACAAAGATCAGATCACCAGAGACTCTTGTAGGACAAAGTCGGCACTCTAGATTTTGATATAAATTATGATGGAAATCCACTGTACGAGCCAGGCGTGGTGGCGCACACTTGTAATCCCAGTACTTGGGAGGCTGAGACAGGAAGATCACATTCACAGGCTGCCTCAGCAACTTGTGAGGCCCTCCGCAACTTAGTGAGACCGTGTTTCAAAATAAAGAATAAAAAATAGGGCTGGGGGTGTAGCTCGGAGATAGAATGCCCCTGGGTTCCATCCCCAGTACCGCCAAAAAAAAAAAAAAATCCACTGTAGGGTTTTGAGTAGGGAGGTAGCAAGTCTTATTTAAACTTTCACAGGATGACTGGCTATGTGCAAAATATCACAGAGGAGGGAAGAAAGCAATAAAAATAGAATCAGGAAGACCATTAGGAGACTTTCACAGTAATCCAAATAGGACAGCCGGGTGTGGTGGCACACACTTGTAATCCCAGTACTTGGGAGGCTGAGGCAGGAGGATCGCAAGTTCGTGGCCAGTCTCAGCTATTTAGTGAGGCCCTCCGCATCCAGTTTCAAAATAAAGAGTAAAAAATAGGGCTGGAAGTGTAGCTTGGAGGTAGAATGCGCCTAGGTTCAATCCCCAGTACCGCAAAAAAAATAGGACTAGGGCAATGGTAGATACAGTGGAAAAAGTCTCATGCAATTTGAATGTAACAGCTAACAGGCCTGAGGAACTGAATGTGGAATTCTAAGAACCAGGATCCCAGCCAGGTTCAAGGCCAGCCTCAGTGATTTAGTGAGGCCCTCAACAACTTAGTGAGACCCTGATTCAAAGTAAAATTTAAAATGAGGAAACAGAATGCCCTGGGTTCAATCCCCAGAGAAGGAGGAAGAGAGAATCAGCCAGGTGTGAGGGGGCACATCTGTAATCCCAGTACTCAGGAGGCTTAGATAGGAGGATCATAGGTTCGAGATCAGCCTCAGCAACTGAGTGAAACCCTTAGCAACCTAATAAAGTTAACCTAAGAAAGGAAAGTCTTGAGCCGGGCGTGGTGGCGCACGCTTGTAATCCCAGTACTCTGGGAGGCGGAGACCGGAGGATCCAGGTTCGCGGCCAGCCTCAGCGCGCATGCGCGCGCGCATGATTGCTCGATCTCTCTCTCTCCTCTCTCTCTCTCTCTCCCTACCTAGCGAGGCCCTCCGCAACTTCGTGAGACCCAGTTTCAAAAATAAAGCATAAAAAAAATAGGGCCGGGGGCGTAGCGTGGAGGTAGAACGCCCCTGCGTTCAATCCCCAGTACCGCAAAAAAATAAATAAATAAATAAAATATCTTCATTAAGTCGGGCGTGGTGGTGCACACTTGTAATACCAGTACTTGGGAGGCTGAGACAGGAGGATCGTAGGTTTGCAGCTAGTTTCAGCAACATAGTGAGGCCCTCCTCAACTTAGTGAAACCCTGTTTCAAAATACAGAATAAAATGGGGCTGGGGTTACAGCTCAGAGGTAGAATGCCCCTGGATTCAATCCCCAGTACCACAAAAAATATATATATATTTTTTGAAGAATATATACATATATATACATATATATATATATGTATATCTTCAATTAGATGGGTGTGGTGGCACATGCTTGTAATCCCAGTACTTGAGAGGCTGAGACAGGAGGATCGCAGGTTCCTGGCCAGCCTCAGCTACTTGATGAGGCCCTCCGCAACTTAGTGAAACCCTGTTTCAAAATACAAAATAAAAAATAGGGCTGCAGGTGTAGCTCGGAGGTAGAATGCTTCTGGATTCCATCCTCAGTTCCACACACAAAAAATAAATAAAATTAAAAAAAATAAAGTATCTTCATTAAGCTTTATAACTCCCTCATTCATTCACTTGATTCAACAAGTTTCTGAGTTTATTTATTTAGTACTACACTAAATAAATAAATAAATTTAATGATAAAGGTTTTTTTTGTGTGTGGTACTGGGGGTTGAACCCAGGGGTATTCTACCTCCAAGCTATACCCCCAGCCCAATTTTATTTTTGTTTTGAAACAGGGTCTTGCTAGGTTGATGAGAGTCTCACTACTTGCTGAAGCTGTCCTCAAACCTGTGATCCTCCTGTCTCAGCCTCCTAAGTACTGGGATTACAAGCGCACATCACTATGCCCGACTTAAAGGTATTTTCTAAAAAGAGAAAAGAATCAAAGGCAGCTCCAAGTTTTGGTCTGAGTAAATGAGTGAATAAATGGTAGTGCCATTTATTGATATAGGAAAGACTGGGAAAGAAGCAGCTGGGAAGTGAATATCAAGAGTTCAGTTTTGGGACATGTTAAGTTTAAGACATCTATGAGCTACTCAAATGGAAATGTTACATAGACAACTAAAAACAGAAGTCTAGAGCTCAGAAGGTCAAGAACAGAGAAACAAATGTGGGAATCATCAGCACACAAATGGAATGTAAACCAAGAAAATCTGAAGAGATCACATAAGAGAATAAAGGTAGAAGCAGATTAAAAACTGAACTCCCAGCCAGGCGTGGTGGCACACGCTTGTAATCCCAGTACTTTGGGAGGCAGAGACTGGAGGATCCGGGTTCACGGCCAGCCTCAGCTTGCTCTCTCCCTGTCTCTCTCTCTCTCTACCTAGTGAGGCCCTCTGCAACTTCGTGAGACCAGATTTCAAAATAAAGTATAAAAAAATAGGGCCGGGGGTGTAGTGCAGAGGTAGAACGCCCCTAAGTTCAATCCCTGGTACCGCAAAAAAAAAAAAAAAAAAAAAA
>PVJS01047536.1:0-15403 GCA_004027185.1 Glis glis
GTGTGTGTGTGTGTGTGTGTGTGTGTGTATGTTACTAGGTAACCCAGGGGTGTCCTACCTCCAAGCTATACCCACAGGCCTGTTTTATTTTTTGTTTTGAAACAGAGACTCTGTAGGTTGCTGAGAGTCTCGCCACATTGCTGAGGCTGTCCTTGAACCTGCGATCCTCTTGTCTCAGCCTCCCAAGTACTGGGATTACAAGCATGTATTGCCATACATGACTATTTTAAATGAAACTGGAGAATTCTGTCCTAAAAAAAGTAAAAATATATTAAATTGTTACTTTAATAGTATGTTAATATATTAAAAGTGTGTACCTAAAAGGTCATTCAAGGGCCTGCAGAAACCCTCTCTAAGGGAACTTCCCTGGTCAGAGCCCCAAACTGAAGCAGCAAGCCACCTGAGCCATTATCTATGTCAGATAACCTGAGGGCAGCCAATCTTAAAAGGTGATCTGATATGAGCACTCTATCCCAACAAGGATGGCAGTGACCACCTACACCCATTCTCTTCTAAAAATGTGAACTTGCAAATGGGAAGAGAAAATCACACAGTGGGAGCAGAAGCTAAAAGTCTTGAGAGCCGGGCGTGGTGGCGCACGCTTGTAATCCCAGTACTTGAGAGGCTGAGACAGGAGGATCGCAGGTTCGCCACCAACCTCAGCTACTTAGTGAGGCCCTCCACAACTTAGTGAGACCCTGTTTCAAAATTAAGAATAAAAAATAGGGCTGGGGGTGTAGCCCAGAAGTAGAATGCCGCTGGGTTTAATCCTGGGTACCGCCAAAAACAAACAAACAAACAATAAAGAGTCTTGAGAAACCATAAGAGGGATAAAGCGATTGGTAACAAAGGCCCAAAAGAAGTAGAGACCAATCAGAACAAACACTCTCATGAAGATGGGTGCAGCGAAGTCCTGTGGTGGATCGCTCCCCCTCCCAGTGTTTGTGTCCCACCTCTGTGAGGTCTGTTGCAGCTGTTCCCAGAGTCCCATAGAATTCTCACCCCATCACCTAAGGTATTTTAACTGAATTGTGTTTTTCAAACATGTGTAAACCAGTAGGTAGGTTCCTAGAATTGTGGACTGTGATATTATGATACATATCTTGGCTTTCATCCAAATTCCTGGCTCATAATTCCCATAATCCTAATTATTTTCTAAATGACTAGAGCAATAAAGTCAAAGTAGCCTTTTGTCTCCAGTTCCTGAAGCAGCTTCAGAATAGCTTCAGAGGGATAAAAGTGAAAGGCAATCTTTGTTATCATGTTGGGGCACTCAAAGGAAGTCTCTCTCCCTGACCTCCTGGTCTCTATTCACCCACTGCTCCTTTTGCTCCCCCAGGCAGGTCATAGACATTAGAAATATACTCTAATCTTCCTCTGCCTTCTGGGTTGGAGCTTGGCATAAAGAAGTTCTCTAACCTACCTTGTCTGATGGTAGATCATAAGACCCCATTTCACAAGGGAACTTGACCCAAACCGGGAGAAAGGAATGCTGCACTGAGAAGTTTAGAAGAATCTGAACAGACAGGATTTCCTGGACTTCCCCACGCTGTCTGTTAGCGTTAGATCGTGCCCTTTTGTCCAATCACATTTCTTTTTTTTTTTTTTTTTTTTTGCAGTACTAGGGATTGAACCCAGGGGCATTCTACCTCTGTGCTACACCCCAGCCCTATTTTTTATTCTTTATTTTGAAACAGGGTCTTACTAAGTTGCGGAGGCCCTCACTAAGTAGCTGAGGCTAGCCATGAACCCAGATCCTCCAGTCTCAGCCTCCCAAGTACTGGGATTACAAGCATGCGCCACCATGACCGGCTTCCAATCACATTTCTATATTATTGTCCATACTTGAATCATGCTTATGCTGCCATAAAAACCCCCAAAGAGACAGGGTTCAGGGAGCTTCTGGACAGCTGAACACATGTAGTTTTACAGAAAGACAAACAAGAATTCTTCCACATTCTGGAGGGTGGTGTACCCCACAGCACCAGGACAGAAGCCCTTCCAGACTTTGCCCTATGTATCTATTCATCTGGCTCTTTATTTGTATCCCATAAAATATCCTTGGCAAATTGGTAAACATAAATAGTCATTTGAGCAAAAGAGAGAGGTCACAGTATTTCCAATTTGCAGCCAGACATTGAGAAATTCTGGAGGCTCAGCCAGCTGTGGTGGCGCACACCTGTAACCCCAGTACTTGGGAGGCCGAGACAGGAGGATTACAGGTTCAAGGCCAGCCTCAGCAACTTATCAAGACCCTGTCTCAAAAATAAAATAGGGCTGGGGTATAGCTTAGAGGTAGAATGTCCCTGGGTTCAATCCCCAGTACCAAAAATAAAATAAAATCTGGAGGTTCAAACTTTTGACTGGTGTCTGAGCCCTCAAGCTGTGGAACCTAATGATATCTCCAGGTAGTGTGAGAACTGAATACAATTAGAGGTCACCCAGCTGGTGTCTGCTGCAGAATTTCTTGCTTGCTTGCTTGTTTCCTGATGGGGAGAAATACCCACGCACTTAGGGATCACAGAAGTGATTTGTGTTATGAGTATATAGGAGGGTGTCTTTCCTCTATTTCCTTAGATGGATCAAGTGAGAGAAGCTGGACCAACTGCATTTTGTGAAGAGAACTTTATCCTTCAAGGTTTGTGATGGATTCTTCTAGGAATTATATCCATGCGAAGGACAAAACATTCTCTACATCTTTAAAAGAAAGGCTCATACTGCCGGGTGTGGTGGTGCACGCTTGTAATCCCAGTACTTTGGGAGGCAGAGACAGGAGGATCCGGGTTCGCAGCCAGCCTTATCTCTCTCTCTCTCTCTCTCTCTCTCCCTCTCCCTGTCTCTCTCTCTCTACCTAGTGAGGCCCTCCGCAACTTCGTGAGACCTGGTTTCAAAATAAAGTATAAAAAAAATAGGGCCAGGGGTGTCTGCCCCTGGGTTCAATCCCCAGTACCACAAAAAAAAGGCTCATAAATTAAAACTCTATAACAGGTATTTTAAGAAGAAAAAAAAGTCTTCTTTCTCTAGTCTTTCAATAGCTGGACCAAACTGGCTCTTATTTATAAGCAAGCTGTATAGACAGAGGTGGAAGAATCCAATGACCAACTGCTACGCTGAATTGATTGGAAATGAAAAATACCCACATTTGTCTTCTAAGACATTTTATTAACCAATGTCTTCTAGAAGAATTATTGTTGAGAGAGAATTATCATGCATCTCTTATAAATCATTTTTTAAAAAATATTTTATCATATGGGACAGGCATTTCTTTCATCATGTTAGATAAATAGATATAAGACTACATGCATGACATGGTCACAGTTTCACAAATATTTATGTTAGGAGAATATATCAGCAATATGTAAGCATGGAGAAACATGTATGAATTTTACTTTCTTCTCCAGACATGTTTTTAATTTACCAAATGCTCTATGATAAATAAATGTTAGTTCTATGATCAAATAAAAAGAAGTGCACATTAATTTTTAAGATGAAGAGAGTGGACTATACATTACTTATTGTTAATTTTGCAGAAGTGAATCTCAGTTAAATATCCCTCCTTTCACTTTAAGATAATGCATTATTCAAAATTCTTTAAAATGTACTCATAAATCTGACAGAGAAGCTCCTGTTACTTATGACAAGCAAAAGACCTCACTAGAGAGTAGTTACTATAGAAGCACAAACTTGTATATAGATTTTCTCTGCAATATGGGGACCCAGAGAACAGAAAATAACACAGAGGCAATATGTTGAGAAATATGATAAACAGTGACTCCCCCAGAGGAAGCTGAATGGTGTTTTGTCATCTTTGGGCCCCCTAAAATAATGCTTGGCCCATAGGGGAACTCAGGAACACAAGTTAAAGGAGCATATGAAATAGTAGCAGCTTTCTTCCTCTGTCTGAGTTTGGCTTATGAATTTTTTTCAGGGTTGCACACCTACCCCCAAGTCCATAGGGTAAGGGTTGGAAAATGTGGTGTTCTGCCCAACCCCTTTCTGACCACTCATTGCATTCATTAGAGCGATGTGTTTCAATTGTGTTCAGTTTAACATCTCATTGTATATCAACTTGAATATTTCCAAAATCATTTCCAGGTGTTGACCCCTCTGCCAGAGAGCAGAGGCAGCAGCCAAGCCACACACTTTCTTGGTTTCCTTGTTGAGTGGTACTCAATTCCCAAAGCAATTCAACAAGGACAAGCACTGGATGAGACCTCAGGGCTGCAAGGAAAGGGATGGCAAGAAGAGGCACACCCTCAAACAGTTCTGTCTTTTGTTTGTAAGGGCTAAGGAAGTCCAGCATCTGAATAATACTTCCATTTTTTCTATTTTGTTCTCATCTACTTAGTCATCATCACCACACCCTGATATTTATGCCAAAAAAAAAAGTGTCATTAAGAGAGCATAACATCATCAGCTCAGTAAGAACAAGCCTGGTTTCCATTTCTTCCACCACCATGTGGAAGTGACCCAGCCCATCATCAAAACTGTCTCTCTTAACCCCCATTTTGCTGGTAAAGGCAAAAGGCCCATATTCTTTCATCTCCTCTGATTATCTTAGCACAAACATGTTCAGGGCCAGTTAACCTATGACATTTAAAGGGTATCACCCTTTGGGCTGGACCTTGGTACTAACCCTTAAAGTCACTCTTGAGGATATCTTTCAAAGCTGAAATCACTGAGAGGAGAGAAAGCCATGTGTTCATTAAAAATTTAGCAAAGATTAAATGGTGAGCTCTTAAGAAAGAGATTCAGGAAAGAAAATGGGGGGGGGGTAGAGGGAAGGAATATAGATATCTGAGACCAGGCCAGTGTCTAGGGAAGACTCAAGCTCTGGACATGAAGATTCTACCTGGGGCTGAGAAGAATCAAGGTGACTGTTGAAGGAAATTAGATGAAACAAATGGATGAAGGGGAAGTAAGCTGTGCAGACCTGGGTCGATCCTGCCAGCTCTGCAGTTGTAACTTTTTAAAATTAAAGTAGAGTAGTCCCCCCACTGGCAGAGGATATGTTCCAGCGCCTCCAGGGGATACCCCAAACTGAGAATAATACCCAATCCTACACAGAGATTTTTTTCCTATACATACACATTTAAGATTAAGTATTAATTTATAAATTAGTCAAAGAGATTAGCAACTGTAACTAATAATAAAATAGAATAATGATAACAATATACTATAATAAAATTGCCAGCATCACTGTGCTTGTAAATTAGGGCCATTATTAAATAAAATAAAGGTTGCTTGAACACAGTACTGCAATACTGCAACAGTCAGCCTGATAACTAAGACAGCCACTGAGGGACTAACTAATAGGCAGGTAGCATATACAGTGTGGATACACTGAACAAAGGGATGAGTCACATCTTAAGCAGAAAGGACCAAGACAGCATGAGATTTTATCATGCTATTCAGAAAAGTGCACAACTTAAAACTTACAGGTTGCTTATTTCTGGAATTTTCCATTTAATATTTTAGGGCTACTGTTGACCATATGTAACTGCAATGGTAGAAAGCAAAACCCTGGCTAAGTGGGAGACTACTGTACAACACACACACACACACACACACACACACACACACACACACACGTATGTATTTAGAGAATACAAAATTACAGTTAGCTCAATGTATTGCCACAAGACATATGCTGCAATAAGGTCAGGAAAGACAGTATTGACTCAATCTAGAAGCCCCCTTGGACCCACTCCCAATCACTACTCCCTCCCTTCTCCTCCAAGAAACCTGCTTTGACTTTCAAGGCTTAATTTATCTATGCCTATTCAATTTCAAAAGTACAATTATAGGCTGGCACTGTGGCAAATGCCTGTAATCCCAGTGCTTAAGAGGCCAAAGACAGGAGGATCACAGGTTTGAGACCAGTCTCAGCAACTTAGTGAGACTCTCAGCAACCTAGTGAGACCCTGTTTCAAAACAAAAAATAAAAAGGGCTGGGGGTGGGTGAGGCTTGGAGGTAAAATGCCACTGGTTTCCATCCCCAGTACCACACACACACACACACACACGCACGCACACACACGCACACACACACACGCACACACACACAATCATATGGAATAGATACTTTCATGTCTGTTTATTTTCTCTCAATTTTGTGTTTGCAGAGTCTGTCCATGTTTCTTGTTGTAATTCTAGTTTGTTCATTTCCATTGCTGTGTGATAGTTTACTGTATGAATACACCACCATTTATTTGATGAATCTACAGCTGATGGACATTTGGGCTGTTTCCAGTCATCATCACCACACCCTTTGCCATCACAAAGAATGCCTCTGGGAGCATTCTCATGCATACCTCTTTGTGCACATACACATGTTCTTCAGTGGTGTATGTCCAGGAATGGAATTGCTGGTGCAGGTTCAGCATGTGCTATTCTTTACATGATACTACTAAATCATTTTCCAAAGTAGTTGTAGCTCTTACACACTCACCAGTGGGATGTGAGAATTCCAGCGGCTCTACATCCTTGCCAATATTTGAATTATCAGTGTGTTAAATTCTAGGCTATTCTGGTGAGTGTGTAGTGCTATCTCATTGTCCTTTTAATTTGCATTTCTCTGATAATTAATGCAGAGCTTTTCATGCTCTGCCATTTTATTTATTTTTTATTTTATTTATTTATTTATTTACTTTTTGCGGTACTGGGGATTGAACCCAGGGGCATTCTACCTCTGAGCTACACTCCCAGCCCTATTTTTTTATTCTTTATTTTGAAACAGAGTCTTAGTAAGTTGTGGAGGGCCTCACTAAGTAGCTGAGGCTGGCCACAAACCTGCAATCCTCCTGTCTCAGCCTCCCAAGGACAGGGATTATAAGCGTGCGCCACCACGCCCGGCTGCTCTGCCATTTTAAAGCATCTCTGCATGTCTGTTTCATTGCAAATCACTGCTCAGCCACATTTAGATTCAGAATCAACAGCCACTTATTAAGTCCCTCCTGTGAGTCAGAGTCCACATGTGTTCGATACCTGCCTTGGTCAGCATCCTCACTGCTGTATCCCAGGAGACCTGACCACACAACTTAGAGGAAGGAAGATTTATTTGCTCCCAGTTTTTTGGAGACTCAGGGTTCAGTCCATGTAAGGCTGGAATCTTTGGATCTTAGGGCATGGCAGTGAGAAGCGGAGAGGAGAGCACACAGTCTCTGTTCCTCACATCACGGAGACCGGAAACAGAGAGACAGCAAGCCAGCAAGGGGATAAGACACAAGCATAATCCCCAAGGTCACATCTCCAAGGACCCACCTTCTCCAGCCACACCCCACTGGCCCAAGTTACCACCAGATAAATGGAGTTATCTACTGATAATATTATAACCCCCATATTCTTGATCATTATATTATTATTATTATTACCCCATAACCTTGATTATTAATACGTGAGCTCTTCAGGGAACACTCTATATCAGATCATAACAATACCTTCACATACTCAAGGTGGTGGTGGGAGATTTCTTCCGGACCAGCTAGTTTCTAGTCAGGCCTGCTGGTTTAGCTGAAGGATATATTATCATTGGCATTGTGGAGCGAGAACTTCGAGGTGAAGAATGTTCCAGCAGGGGTGGAAGCAAAGGGACAGCAACAGGATATAGTACGGAGAGTGAGAAACCAGCTGCATTTTCAAACTTTACAGCTTGAGAAGAGTTGATGAGAGTTCCTACAACTAAATAACTCAACCTATCAGCCATCAAATAGGATGGTGATTAATACTGATACAGATAACACTAGTCCTTATACGCCAGAGAAAGGTGAACTGGTGTTGAATGGTATTGTGAAATAAAAATCTCCCAGGAAGATCTTTCTCTGAATGACTCACTGAGAGAACAGGCTCTCTAAATATGTGGGTGGCTGGGCGTGGTGGAGCATGCTTGTAATCTCAGTACTTGGAAGGCTGAGACAGGAGGATCACAGGTTCATGGCCAGCCTCAGCTACTTAGTGAGGTCCTCCGCAACTTAGTGAGACCCTATTGCAAAATAAAGAATAAAAAATAGGGCTGGGGGTGTAGCCCTGGGTTCAATCCCCAGTACTATAAATAAATAAATAAATAAGTGGGTGAACCTCTGGTAACATGATGTACTTTGACTACCAAAGACAGGTTTACTTGGCTTCAAATTCTACCTGACAGAGTTTTGTCCAGAGGTGGCAAGAGAGGCTAATGAGAGGCTCTTTCTGTTTTAGAAAAAGAGGCTCTGAATTACCCTCCTGAGCACCTCAGCCCAGGAGTGGGGCCAACTGGACCTTCTTTTGCTGCTTTGATGGCAGGTTTCTAAAATATGTGAATATTCGAGCCGGGCGTGGTGGTGCACGCTTGTAATCCCAGTACTTTGGGAGGCGGAGACCGGAGGATCCAGGTTCGTGGCCAGCCTCAGCTCGCTCTCTCTCTCTCTCTCTCTCTCTCTACCTAGTGAGTCCCTCCACAACTTCGTGAGACCCGGTTTCAAAATAAAGTATAAAAACAGGGCTGGGGGTGTAGCGCGAAGGTAGAACGCCCCTGCGTTCAATCCCCGGTACCGCAAAATAAAATAAAATAATAAAATAAAATAAAATAATAAAATATGTGAATATTCTAAGCCAGGATCTAGTGATCAGATACTAGTGATCAGATCTAGTGATCAGATAGAGATACTACAAAGGTGGAAAGAGTGTCCAGGAATGAGAACACAAGAAGAGAACTTGTGAAGGACAACACATTGCATACCATGCAGTAACCCTGAACAGTTGGACACACCATTATCTATCACATTCCCTGCTGAAGTCTCACTGAAAGGGAAACCCTAAAGGACAGATAGGCCCCAACTGGACAGAGGGCCAAGGACGGCCTAAAATGTGAAGCCGCATTCGAGGAGGAAGGAGAGTGGCTCAAGCTGAGCCAGGGACTAGCTGGAAAGGAAGGAGGGAATCTTGGAAAGAGGTGCAGGCATGCGGTCACCCACAAAGGGTGACTATTTCCTAAAGCAGCCTTGTAACCTGAAGAGCTCCGGATTCCTTGGGCAGCCAAAGCCACCCCTGAATCTAACAGAACCTCCCTCCTCACCCACTCAGATTGCCACACAGCACTCTTGAGGTGCACCTGGACAGATCGAGGAGGCCTCTCCTGGTGAGCAGTTCTTCAGATCCATCCAGCTCAGCCGAAGAAATACAGCTGGGCTTAAGAATCGGCCCTGTATGAGTCAGCTTTGCATCACTAGAAAGAAATGCCTCATGCAGGTTACTTATGAAGAAGTTTATTTAGCGTGCAGCTTCAGAGGTTCAAAGTCCAAATGGCGCAGTGCAGGCCCTGTGGTGAGGGCCGGCCCTGGGCTGCATGCCCTCATGGCACAGAGCAATGGTGGGAACAGGTGCAGGAGTGGGCAGGTGATTGCATCTTGAGCCAGAAACAGGGATAATGGAAGGACCGTGCCAGCCTTGCTCCTTTCATCCCAACTCCCTCACTACCAAGCGGTAACGCAAGAACCACTGCACACACCAGTGACCTCTCACTAGGCCCCACTTCTTAAAGGTCCCACCACCTCCCAATAGCACCATCCCAGGGACCAAGCCTTTAACACAGAAACCTTTGGTGGCACACAATTAGACCATATCCAAATCACAGCAGGCACATTTTCATTTCTTTGCAATTTATATATTGTATTTTTTGTTTATTTTTTAACACTAGGGATTGAACTCAGGGGCGTTCTACCTCTGAGCTACACCCCCAGCCCTATTTTATTTTTTATTTGGAAACAGGGTCTCACTAAATTACTGAGATTCTTACTAAGTTGCTGAGGCTGGCCTCAAACCTGCAATCCTCCTGTCTCAGCCTCCCAAGTACTGGCTCTCAGGCATGCACCATTACCTTTTGTTTTTGCAAGAACTGAGCTGTCTTCCTTATTCAGATGAGTAGGCCAGTGCTGGTGGCATATGTCTGCCTGGAGAGGAGCTCTTCATTTCTCTTTTTCCTTCTCTAGGAGACAGGGAGATCTGAGCAACCGAGTTTTGTAGCAGAAGTAAGATGAGTAAACCCAAAGGGATTATAAAAGACAAAGAGTGGGGGAGTGGAATGAATTAAAAGTCAATATTGAGCTGAAACCTCACATTGTTCTTATAAGAAGGGTGACCTTGTACAAGTTACTTATGCTATGGGATCTCTGTTTTCTCATCTATAAAATGAGGGGATTGGGCTCTGATCTGAAAGTAAAATATTTCTTTCATTGACACATAGGGGTTTTGCTCAATTTTTCCCAAAGGCTAGATGTATAGCAAAGAAGGGCAGGTGATGCTCCATTTCCTCCAGAGATTCTAGCTTGCTCTGTCCCTAAAAGGCTTTCCTCCTCATTCTGCATCTCCTGGCTTCCCTTGCTCTCTGCTTCTGTCTGGGGTTGGCCAGAGATCTGACAGCTGTAGGGGTGGGAGAGAGCCGGTGCTATCAGTCGAATGTGTGTGTTCCCTCCAAACTTCATTTGTTAAAATCTAATCCCTAATGTGATCATACTTAGAGGTGGGCCTTTAAGAGGCAATGAAGTCAGGATCTTTCTTGCCCTCTTTGCCCTTCCACCTTGTGCCACATGAGGCCATAGAATTCAGGAATCATCTTGGAACCTAAATCACCAAACCAGCTGGTACATTGATACTAAATTTCTCAGCCTCCAGAACTGTGAGCCAAGGAATTTCTGTTTATTATAGATTACCCAATCAGTGGCATTCTGCTATAGCAACACAAATGGACTAAGACAACAAGGTATTTCTCTTCTGCTTCCTTTCTGCTTGGGTGTCTTGTGTCTACAAATCCAGGTTCTATGGGGCAACTCCTCCTCCACCTTTGCCCCCTTTGCCTCCTCTGCCTACCAGCAGTCACAGTCTCCTACTGCTGCTTGTCCCTGGGCACCTCAACATCCTTGCTGACTCCCTGAGCCATGACTTCCCCTCTGTACATCGTCTAAATATAGTCTAGATATGGAGTCAAATTAAGTGTTCATCATTAGATGAATGCATAAAGAAAATGCAGTACACACACACATATACACACAATGGAATACTATTCGGCCTTTAAAAAGGATGAAATCAGTCGGGCATGGTGGCGCACGCTTGTAATCCCAGTACTTTGGGAGGCGGAGACCAGAGGATCCGGGTTCGCGGCCGGCCTCAGCTCTCTCTCTCTCTCTCTCTCTCTCTCTCCCTCTCCTTAGTGAGGCCCTCCGCAACTTCGTGAGACCCGGTTTCAAAATAAAGTATAAAAAATAAGGCCGGGGGCGTAGTGCGGAGATAGAACACCCCTGCGTTCAGTCCTTGGTACCGCAAAAAAAAAAAAGTTAAAAAAAAAAGGATGAAATCCTGTCATTTGCAACACTATGGATGAACTTAGAGGACATTATGCGAAATAAGCCCAGCAAAGAAAAAATACTGCATTATTCCGTGTATATGTGGAATCTAAAAAAGTCAATCTCATGAAAGTTGAGAGTAGAAGTTCATCTCATAGAAGTTGAGAGTGGTTGAGTTGGTTACCAGAGGCTGGGAGGGGAGTAAAGAGGGTCAATAAGAAAACGGTGGTCAGCCCAAAGCTCAGGAGATTAAAACAAGAATTAACAAATGGGATGGCATTAAACTAAAAAGTTTCTCTTCATCAAAGGAAACCGTCAAGAGTCTAAAGAGAAAGCCTACAGAATGGGAAAAGATCTTTGCCAGCTAACTCTTCTGATAGAGGACTAATATTTAGAATATGCAAAGTACTTAAAAGACTTAGCACTAAAAAAACAAATAACCCAATCAAGAAATGGACAATTGAACTAAATAGACATTTCACAAAAGAACTACTAATGGCCAATAAATACATGAAAAAATGTTCAACATCATTAGCAATCAGGGAGATGTAAATCAAAACTACACTGAGATTCTATCCAACCTCATTAGAATGGGAATCATCAAGAAGTCAAAAAACAATAAATACTGGCAAGGATGTGAGGAAATAAGAACTCTTCTACACTGTTGGTGGGATTGAAAATTAGTGCAGCCACTATAGAGATCAGTGTGGAGATTCCTCAGAAAACTGGGAATGGATCCACCATATGATCCAGCTGTACAACTCCTGGATATCTTCCCAAAGGGACTTAAATCAGAATATTATAGTAATGTATGCATATCCATGTCTATAGCAGCACAATTCACAATAGCCAAATTATGGAACCAACCTAGGTGCCCATCAACAGATAAATGGCTTACAAAATTATAAGATATCCACACAATGAAATTCTACTCAGCAATAAAAAAGAACAAAATTATGTCATTTGCAGGAAAATGGATAGACCTGGAGAACATTATATTAAGTGAAGTTAGCCAGTCACAGAAAGTGAAGGGTCATATGTTTTCTCTCATATGCAGAAGCTAGGGAGTAATCAGGATACAAGAGGGACTTGAGATAATGGAAGAGAAACCCCAGCGGATGGAAGGAGGTAGTCTAGGGAAGCGTGGGGAGAGGGAGAATTAACGAAGGAAAACACTACCGCGGACATTATGTACATAAGTGAAATAACCAAGGCCAATCTCAATATCAAGTATGAGGGGAAGGAGGAGTGGGGGGAAGGTGGGACTCACCAACTGTTGTGTGCATGTATGTCACTGTCACTGTTTACTACATTATGATGTGAGACTATAAGACTATAAGGTACCAATGAAAGTATAAAAGAAAGAAAGAAAGGAAGGAAGGAAGGAAGGAAGGAAGGAAGGAAGGAAGGAAGGAAGGAAGAAAAGGGTGGTGGTCAGGGATACAATGTTGTAGTTAGATAGGAGCCACAAGTTCTGGTGTTCTCTTACACAGCGGGATGACTATCGTTAATAATATATATTTCAAAATAGGTAGAAGAGTCAGGCATGGTGGCACACATCCTTATCCCAGTACTGGAGAGGCTGAGACAAGAGGATCTCAGGTTTGAGGCCAGTCTCAGCAACTTAGTGAGACCCTCAGCAACTTGGCAAGACCCTGTTTTAAAATAAAAAGGGGCTAGGGATGTAGCTCAAAGACAGAATGCCCCTGAGTTCAATCCCCAGTACCAAAAATGAAACAAAACAAAATAGGTAGAAGAGAGGATTTTGAATATCTTCACCATAAAAAAAATGATAAATGGTTGTTTCAATCAGCATTCTCACTGCTGTGATTCAACACCTGACACACGCAAAACTTAGAGGAAGAAAGATTTATTTGCTTACAGATCTGGAGATGTTATCCAATTATAACATAGTGTATTTTACACCAACTGCCAAGCAGGAGCTGGGACTACAGATTTTTAGGGCATCATGGCAGGGAGAAGAAAGAGAGCAAAAGGTCAGAGAAAGAGGAATAGAGACAGATTCTGCAGCTCGGCAGGGCCAGGACACACACACACATACACACACACACACACACACACACACCCACACACACACTGTATTCAGCCACACACACCCTCGCTGAGGGACCCTTGCTGGAGCAGCCCCAACACACTGTACCCAGCCATGCCCCCAGGGTCCCACCTCTGAGCAAGGCTGCCTCCAGAGCATGAGGTCTGGGAGCATTTTTTTTTTATATCACTGGGGATTCTACCTCTGAGCTACACCCCCAACCCTATTTTATTTTTATTTTGAAACAGAGTCTCGCTAGGTTGATGAGAGTCTCACTGCTTGCTGAGACTGTCCTCGAACCTGCGATCCTCCTGTCTCAGCCTTCCAAGTACTGGGATTACAGGTATGCGCCACCACGCCCAGCTCTGGGGAGCATTTTATATCCAAGCTATAACAATGCTTAAAGTGATGGATATGCTAATTAACCTGATTTATCATTACACATTGTATACATGTACCCAGTTATCACACTGTATCTCATAAATATATATAATTATTATCCATCAATCAAATATAAAACTAAAACAAACTCTTCAGCTAAACTATTTTGAGTGGAGAACTTTGAAAGGAAATGATGAATTATAGAGATCCATAACTGCACACACATACACACTTGGTGCTCTTACTTTTTTTTCTAATATCCAGGGAGTAATGAGGTCTGGTAGATTTTATTTACTTGGAGAAAAAAAGGGATACAAAATTAGAGAGCTTTTTTTTAAATTACCTCCCCCTTTTTTTAATGTGTTACTGGAAATTGAACCACAGGTACTCTACCTCTGAGCTACATCCCCATCCTTTTCATTTTTTATTTTGAAACAGGGTCTTGCTCAGTTACTGTGCTGCGATCCTCCTGTCTCAGCCTGCGGGCCAGCACTTACCCAAATGTTTTCAACCGGACTTCCTTCTGCAGTGTGGCAACTGACAACATGCAGCTGCAAACTTTACACAGAAATCCAAGATGGAAATGTTTATGTTATTTGACTAAAACGAATGGCCAAACTGCATGATCCGGGTTCCAGAGACCATTCCCTCCCTCTCCACACCTCTTCCCACCAGAATTACCCAGCTGACTTTGAAATGTAACCAGAGTAAGCAGGCAGTTCCCAAGTTTTCCCTTTCATTTTGCATCCCAAGATAGACATGATCCATAACTTTAATTTGAATACATTTTAGTTTCAGTCGGGAGTTGGCAGTTTTTCAGAAGGACTGTGCCAAGTTTTTATTTCTCTACTGAAATTTACATTTTCCATTTCTGGTTATAACCTTCTTCCTTATGCCCTCTTGCTCCTCCCCCTGCACTCCCCACACTTGCCCAGTCACTGTGGATCAAGGGCACTACACCATCCAGCGACCAAGGGATTTGAGAGGCTAACTGTGTATCTCAGACATCTGGATTTGACTGGACATGTCTGCAAGGTCTGAAACTAGGAATGTTGACATGACAAAAGATTGGTGGGAGATGAGGAGTTTGCAGTTGTGGAAAATAAAACCTGGAGCTTTCAGAGCACCAGAGAGCTTAGGGGTGGAGGGAGGAATGAGAAAACCTTTTAAAGCATGAATAGCTTGGGTCAGCCTTTTCTGGTGTGTGTGCCATGGAACCCATAACACTGTAAGGCCGTCCTGCGGAGGCAGGGGTGAGAGAGGTGTGGTTGAATGAGTTCAGGAAATAGTACAAAATGTGACTCCTTCTTGGACAGCCCCACAGCATAATAAAGGCCCTGAGAACTCCTAGAGTAAAGAATTCTCTTCAGTGATTGAATCACCATGTTTCCTCTCAAAATTTCTAGCCATAAAAACTTTTAAAATAACACCTAGCCCAGCATGGTGGCACACGCTTATAATCCCAGTACTTGGGAGGCTGAGACAGGAGGATCGCAGGTTTTAGGCCAGCCTCAGCTACTTAGTGAGGCCCTTTGCAACTTAGACCCTGTTTCCAAATAAAGACTAAAAATAGGACTGGGGATATAGCTCGGAGGTGGGTTCAATCCCCAGTTACACACACACACACACACACACACACACACACACACACACA
>PVJS01047537.1:0-15411 GCA_004027185.1 Glis glis
GCAAAAAAAAAAAAAAAAAAAAAGAAAAAAACCTGCCCAAGGCCACACAGCTGGCAAGTGGTGGGGCCAAGTCTTGAACACAAACAGATTCCAAAGCCCAGCATTTTTGTGATACTTGGGCCCCAAAGATTATCCCCACCTGACACCACATAGGCCGCCCGGGCTCCTCCTCAGAGCCCTCCCTGCTGGCGCACCTCATTCACACCGTGAGTCAGAGCAGCCAGACTTTATGAGACCTCTAATGGGCCAACTACCAGATAACCTGATTATGCAAAAAGCCACATGTAAAACTCCCGCCTAATAACCACATCGTTTATAAGGAAATGAGTCGGCCTTCTCCCGAGCCTTTGGCTTCCTGCCCTCCACGGAGGCTCAGTGGAGCTTCTCAGGCCAAAGCAAGGACACACCAAAGAGGGGCTCCATCCTGCCCCCCTCCCGATTCCAGAAAGCCTCCACACTCCAGGCCGCCCTCCTCGCTGGGCCTCTGCACGTTCCTCCAGGCACGGGAGAGGAAGAGACTCGAGGGGGGAGGCAGGGACAGCCCGAGGGGAAAGGAGAGAAGGAGGTGGTAGGAGAGAGATGGGCTGGAGGGGCCGGGCTGTTCAGTGCCTCCTGCTCAGAAACTGGGGCTGAGGCGAAGCCCACCAAATAAGTAGAAAGTCTGTCCCCTCTGTGCTGGGACACCAGGCCCAGACAGCCAGGCTGGGTCTAGAGTGGGACGATAGCCACTGCTGACCAGTGTGCCTTGGGGTGAGGGCTCCCCACTTTTTCTAATTCTCTTCGACCCCTCTCTCTGCCACTGCTTCTTTTTTCCTTCCCTCCCTGTTCCCCTTAGAAGCATTTATCACGGGACAGGAATGGTGCTGGGGACACAGAAATGAGCAACACCACACGGTCCCTGCCCCCTGGAGTCTATAACTGGTTCATCTTCCTTTTCTTTATAAATGCTCAAATGTTGATGCTTCCTGAGCTCCAGTCTGCAGCTCCCCTCTCCTCTCTCTGTCCCTCTCCAGGTCTCTTTCCCACAATAATTTATTTTTACTTCCTTTTCTTCCTCCTCCTCCTCCACTTCCTCCTTCTCCTCCTCTTCCTCCCCCTCCTCCTCTTTCTCCTCCTCAGTTTTCTTTCTCTCTCTCTCCCCCCTCCCACCCCGCCTCTCTCTCCTGGGGATGGAACCCAGGGCCTTGCACATGCTAGGCAAGTGCTCGGCCACTGAGCTGCATCCCAGCCTCTCGCCCACAATAATTCCACCATTCCCAAGATTGCGAGTCTGTCCTCCCCAACATCCTCCTCTCCCTTTGGAACTAGCAGGCTGCTATCCATCTCAAAAGCCACCACCTGAAAACAAATATTTTCCCTCTTTATCTTTTCATTCATGATTTTTAAAGGAAATGTAACAGATAAGTTTGATCCTTTCTTTCTCCTAATCTCTTTCGTGATTCTTCTGAATAACAAGAATATAGCATCTCCTATGCCGGGCTCTGTCCTGAGCCCTTTAACTCATTTAATCCTCCCACAACCTTAGTGGTCAGCACTGCTGTGCTACTATTTGTTCTCAGTTCTTCCTTCTCCTCCTGCCCTTGCCCTGGTTCACTGTGGGTGGGGAAGTCATTGGCTTCAGCCTTGTGACTTGCTTTGGCCAATGGAATGTGGGTGGAAGCAATGTGACAGTTGTGAGACCAAGACTTAAGAAAGCATCACGTGTTTCTACTTGCCACTCTTATGTGTGTGACCTGTGCCAAGAAAAGAACACACCTTGGATGGTTGTTGGTGGAGACACGTGGAGCAGACCTGAACCCAACCCTCGGCCTGGAACCCAGCCCAGCAGAGCCACATAGCCAACTCGAGGGCTCGTGAGTGAAAAATAAGGGCTTATGGTTGAAAGCCACTGAGACTAGGGGTGTTGTTACATAGCGTTAGGACAGAAATTGCTGACTGATACAATTGTCATTTTCCATTTTTCACATGAGAAAACTGAGGCCTGCAGAGGTTAAATAACATTTCAAAGATTACTAACTAGCAAGAGATGGAACTAGCATGCAAATCCGAGTGATCTGGCTGCAGTCCTCCTACTCTATTGACTCTCACATCGAGAATTAGCATTCTCAAGCATTATATGCGTGTGTGTTTCGTGTATATTATATATATGTGCCCAGAACACACAGATACATAACACATGTATACATATACATATACACATATGCATAAATTCAAACATACATATATAAACACTATATCATATTATTTTGCTTTTTTGGGGGATTGAAGCCAGGGGCATTCTATCTCCAAACTATACCTCCAGTCTTACTTTATTTTTTATTTTCAAACAGGGTCTTGCTAAGTTGTGGCAGACCTCACTAAATTGCTGAGGCTGGCCTCGAACCTGTGATCCTTCTGTCTCGGTCTCCCAAGTACTGGGATTACCGGCATGCACCACCACAATGGGTTTATTTTGTATATTTTATAACTTTATATACATGGCAACATTATATATAATCATTCTGCAGCATGTTTTTTTCACTCAACATTATGCTTTTACAGTTATTTCTGCTGATATCCATAACTTTTATCTTCTGTCTGCCATTATATGAACATATTCAACTTCCTACAAGATGGACATTTTGTTTATTGCCAGTTTTTTGCTATTTCAAACTATGTTGCAATGAACATTCTTATCTCATGTATGTTTTTCTAGGGTACATGGCTGGAAGCAGAATTGCTGGGTCATAGAGCATGTGTGTCTTCTACTCTATAAGATATGACGAAATTACCTTCCCAAGTGTTGTACCAATTTGCATCAGGGTGTGAGATTCAGCAGGGTATGAGAGTAGCTGCTACTCCACATCTCTGCTGTGATGGATGATGTCAGCACCTCACACAGACCCCCTTATAGGCTGGGACACCCCTGGACCAGCTGCTGTGTGTGTTAGCAACTAATGACTCCCAGATACCCCCTTGCTAGAGAACCACCCTTGGCCATACAGTCCCCCATCCCTGTATGATTCCAGGCCCATCGTGGGCCTCTATTCAGCTCAGCTATTTCGAATTGGGTCCAAAGGGTAAGAAGAAAAGATGGAAGCAAGAGAAAGAAACTACAGTCCTCATCTCCTCTAGCCCTGGTCCTCCTGAGCTCCAGGGCAAAAGAAGACATGGGGAGATAAAGGGAAGGGAGAAAGAAAAGAAGGAAGGGCTCTAGGGAGGAGGATGGTGGGGAGTATATTGTCAAAGCTTCTCCTGGGGCAGGTGAGCTGGAAGGTGGGCACCAGGCAAGGCTCTCTCCACAGGTGAAAGGATAGTGCAAACCCACATCATCCCCTCCCGAGAAAAGCCTATGGTGCTTCCATCGTCCACTCACCCACTTGCTCCTGCAGATCTTTGTCTATTTCAATCACACCTAAATCCCTGATTCCATCCATTCGCTTTGTTTGCTCCTTGTTTGCAGTCCAGTGCAGAGAACACTGGCCGATGCAGTGGCAACTCAGGACTTTTTGAATGAATTCATGGATGAATCCCATTTGCTACACACAGAGGATTTTTAGTAGGAGACAAAAGGCTTCACAGAAGCTCCACATTTATAATTCTTCCTGGACTTGTTATCAAAGCCTGCACTTAAACCCTTTGCCAAGTTTGAAACCACAGCCTCTCTCTCATAACAAATCTAGTTTCTCTCTCTTCCCCTCCCCCACAAAGCCCTAGTTCCTCCTCCTCCTCCTCTTCTTCTTCTCTCCTCTCTCTTCTTTCTTTCCTCCTCCTCCTCCTCCTCCTCTACTTCTTCTTCCTCCCTCTCTCTCTCTCTCTCTCTCTCTCTCTCTCTCTCTCTGTTTCATCCTCACACCACCAGACAGGTGCTGCCCACCCTTTGGTCAGCTCAAAGGGGGCCTCATTTTCTTCCTCTCTTTTTACTTCATGTGCACATTCTGGGAAGCCTTTAAAACTCTTCCCTGTAAAAACCACGGTTTCGCCTTCACCCCGCCTCTCTGCAGCCCCACCTGTGGGGCACTTCAGAAGCAGACCCACCCACCCTACCAGTCTTACTGTTCCTCATATTCCTTCCAGGCTGCCATTGCAGTCACCCTCATCCCACTTCCTCCTAGACCTCCTTCCTCCCAGACACACACACACACACACACACACACACACACACTAAAATATGTATGCTTCTTCTTCTGTGTATTTCTCCATTTCATATCCTAGTCCCCTATACCCCCATGCCCCTCTCTCACAGCACTGGTTAACTCTGGGTAGGTGTTAACTCAGACCCCTTTTCACTCTGGACCCTTGACCATGGGCACTATGGCAAACAAAAAGATGACCCCTCAAGATGTCGACGTCCCAATCTCTGGAACCTGTGGATATACTTACTACCTTACAGGGCCTAAGAGACTTTGTGATGGGATGTGAATCGGGATTTTGAGAGGGGGATGGGATGTGATTCGGGATCTTCCTGTATAGGTTGGTCCAATGTAATCACAGTTCCTCTGTTACTCAGCTTTCCATTCCATCACTGTGACAAAATACCTGAGATAACCAGCTTACAAGGAAGAAAGGTTTATTTTGGCTCACAGTTTTGGAGGTTTCAGTCCATGGTCTCTTGGCCCCATTGCTTTGGGCCTGTGATGGCCCAGTACCTCATGGTGGAAGGGTGTGGTTGAGGAGGCCTCTTCACCTCATGGCATCCAGGAAGCATAGAAAAAGGCAGGAAGGGGCCAGGGTCCAATATTACCATCAAGGGGATGTCCCCAATGACCTAATTTCCTCCCATTAGTCCCCGCCTCTTAAAGGTCTCACCACCTCCCAATAGTGTCACAAGCTAGGGACCAAGCCTTTAGTCCATGGGGTCTTTGGGGACACTTATGCAAGCCAAAACATGTCGTTATTAAAAAAAAAAAAGAAAGAGGGAGGCCATTCTCAGAAAATGATAAAACTACTAGAAAATTAACAAGGATATAGAAGAACTCAATAATACCCAGCAATCAACAGATATAATTGGCACATAGAAAACGCTGCACTGCCCCAGGTGTGGTAGCACATACCTGTAATCCTAGCAGCTCAGGAGGCCGAGGCAGGAAGGTGGCAAGTTCCAGGCCAGCCTGGGCAACTTAGTGAGACCCTGTCTCAAAATAAAAAATAATTTCTATTTTTTTTTTGCGGCACCGGGGATTGAACGCAGGGGCGTTCTACCTCCGTGCTACACCCCCGGCCCTATTTTTTATACTTTATTTTGAAACCAGGTCTCACAAAGTTGCGGAGGGCCTCACTAAGGATAGAGAGAGAGAGAGAGAAAGGGAGAGACAGAGACAGAGCTGAAGCTGGCCGCGAACCCGGATCCTCCGGTCTCCGCCTCCCAAAGTACTGGGATTACAAGCGTGCGCCACCACGCCGGGCAAAAAATAATTTCTAAAAAGAGCTGGGGATGAAGCTCAGTGGTAGAGCACTTATCTAGCATACCTGAACTCTGGATTCAATCCCCAGTACCTATAAAATATTAAAAGAAACAAAGAAAAACACACTACACCCAATGGTAGAAAAACATGCATTCAAGAACCTATGAAATATTTACCAAGATAAAATATTTACTAGAGCCATAATACATGCTGCATACTCTCCTGAACATAACAGGATCAAACTAGAAAACAAGAAGGAAAAGGTAACATGAAAATATCTACATATTAGCAACTAAGCACATGTGTGTGTGTGTGTGCGTGCATGCGTGCGTGTGTGCGTGCGTGCGTGCATGTGTGTGTTGGGGTTGAACTCAGAATGCTAAGCCTGTGCTGTACCACTGAGCTATACCCCTAGCCTCTAAACACACTTCTAAATAATCTATGGATCAAAGAAGTCTCAAAGGAAATTTTTTTGGGGGGTGGGTACTGGGGATTGAACCCAAGGGCATTCTACCTCTGAGCTACACCCCTAGCCTTATTTTACTTTCTATTTTGAAACAGAATCCCAGTAAATTGCTGTGGTTCTCACTAAGTTGCTGAGCTGGCCGTAAACCTGCGATCCTCCAGTCTCAGCCTCCTAAGTATTGGAATTACAGCTGTGCACCACCACTCCTGGCTCAAAGGAATTTTTTTAAGTTGAAAAAATTAACATGAAAATACAACATATCAAAATTTGTGGGAGGCACCTAAAAGGGCACCAAAAGGAAATTTAAAGAACTAAATGCTTACATTCGAAAATAGCAAAAGCTTCAGAAGAATAATCTATGCTCCTACCATAACTAACTAGGAAAACAGCAAAATAAACTCAAAACAAGCAGGAGTAGAATAAAGAGAAGAGCAAAAATCAGTGAAATTAAAAACAAGAAACAACAGGAAAAATCAAGAAACTTTCTTTTTTTCAGATCTGGGGATTGAACCCAGAAGCATTCTACCTTCGAGCTACACCCCCAGCCCTATATATTATTCTTTATTTTGAAACAGGGTCTCACTAAGTTGCAGAGGACCTCACTAAGTAGCTGAGGCTGGTCGCGAACTTGCAATCCTCCTGTCTCAGCCTCCCAAGTACTGGATTACAAGAGTACATCACCATGCCTAGCTAAAAAACTTTTTAAAATTTTTGTTTTTTTTTTTTAATGACACTCCCAGCCCTTTTTATTTTTTGTTTTGAAACAGGGTGTCTCTAGGTTGCTGAGAGTCTAGCTAAGTTGCTGAGACGGGTCTTGAATCTGCGATCCTCCTGTTTTAGCCTCCCAAGTACTGGGCTTATAGGTGTGCGCCACCAGGCCTGGCAAGAAACTAGTTTATTTTTAAAAAATAATAAAAGCTATAAACTTTTAGCAAGACTGATAAAGATAAGAAGAAAAAAACACAAATATTGCCAATATCAGTATTAAAATCAGGGACATTTTGTTCCTGCAGCCATTAAAAAGGAATAATATGAAAAGATTAATGCTCATAAAATAAGTGGACCAATTTCAACCTACCAAGGTACCAAATTTCAACCAAGATAAAACCATCTTAGTAATCCTATAACCATTTTAAAATTTGAATCATTTAAAATCTCCTGAAAAAGAAATTTCCAGGTCCAGATGGTATCACTGGAGAATTCTAAGAATTCTTCTAACTGAAGAATTTAATGCCAATTTTATTTAATCTCTTCCAGAAGACAGAAGAAATGAGAACATTTTCCAACTCATTTTATGAGGCAAATATTACCCTAATACCAAAACCAAAGACTGTACCAAAAAATGAAAGAAAGACAATGAAAAAGGAAGGAAGAGAGATAGAGAGATAGAGATAGAGATAGAGTTAGAGGAGATAGAGATAGAGATAGAGATTGAGATAGAGATAGAGATAGAGGGGAGAGAGAGAGAGAGAGAGAGAGAGAGAGAGAGAGAGAGAGAGACAAAGAAACAAAGATAAAGATCAATATCTCTCATGAACTTAGATGCCAAAATCTTTTTTGGGGGGGTACTGGGGATTGAACCTGGGAGCATTCTATCTCTGAGCTATACCCCCAGCCCTATTTTATTTTTTAGCTTGACTTTTTTTTTGAGGGGGGGTCTTTTTTTGATACTGGGGATTGAAACAAGGGTGTTGCGCCACCGCACCCAGCTAGATGCCAAAATCTTTAACAAAATATTAGCAAACTGAATCCAGCAATGCATAAAAACAATTACATACCATGACCAAGTGGGATTTACTATAGAATATAGATTGGTTGAGTACTTAACAGTCAATGTAACCCCCCATATCAAGAGGCTAAAAAGTAAAAAATCATATGGTTATATCAACTGGTTCAGAAAAAGCGTTTTGTAAAATCCAATACCAATTTATGATTTTTTTTTCAGTACTGGAGATTGAACCCAGGGCCATTTTACCTCCGAGCTACACCCCCAGCCCTATTTTTTTATTCTTTATTTTGAAACAGGGTCTCACTAAGTTGTAGAGGCCAATTTATGATTTTAAAAATTCTCATCTGGATGTGATGATGCACGCCTGTAATCCCAACACTTAAGAGGCTGCAACAGAAGGATGGCAAGTTCACAGCCAGCCTTGGCAACTTAGGCCCTGCGCAATTTAGCGAGAACCTGTTTCAAAGTAAAAAATAAAATAAAAAGAGCTGGGGGTGTAGCTCAGAGGTAGAATGCCCCTGACTTCAAAAAAAAAAAAAAAAAACCTCTCAGGAACCTGGGCGTGGTGGTGCATGCCTTTAATTCCAGTACTTGGGGGTCTGAGACAGGAGGATCGCAGGTTCAAGGCCAGCTTCAGCAACATAGCAAGACCCTGTTTCAAAACAAAAAATAAAGGCTGGGCGTGGTGGTGCATGCTTGTAATCCCAGTACTTGGGAGGCTGAGACCGGAGGATCCAGGTTCACGGCCAGCCTCATCTACTTAGTGAGGCCCTCTGCAACTTCGTGAGACCCGGTTTCAAAATACAGTATAAAAAATAGGGCCAAGGGTGTAGCTTGGAGGTAAAATGCCCCTGGGTTCAATCCCCGGTACCACAAAAAAAAAGAAAAAAAATAAGCTGGGCATGGTGGCACACGCTTATAATCCCAGTACTTGGGAGGCTGAAACAGGAGGATCGCAGGTTCGTCGCAGCCTCAGCTACTTAGTGAGGCCCTCCGCAACTTAGTAAGACCCTGTTTCAAAATAAAGAATAAAAAATAGGGCTGGGGGTGTAGCTCGGAGGTAGAATGTCCCTGGGTTCAATCCCCAGTACCGCAAAAACAAAACAAAACAAAACAAAAATAATCAAAACAAAAAATAAAAACGGCTGGGGTATAACTCAGGGGTAGAATGCCCCCTGACTTTAATTCATTCTCTCTCTCTCTCTCTCTCTCTCTCTCAGCAAATGAGAAATACAAGGAAACTATCTCAACTTAATAAAAAACCATCCATAAAACCTTTAACTAACATCATACATATTGGTGAAAGACTGAATGCTTTCCATCTAAAATCAAGAATGAAGCAAGCATGTCTACCTTTTCTTGTGTGTGGTACTGGAGATCAAACCCAAGGGCATTCTACCTCCAAGCTACATCCCTAGCCCCTTATATTTTTTATTTTGAAACAGGGTCTTGCTAAATTGCTGAGGATGACCTTGAGCCTGTAATCTTCCTCTCTCAGCCTCCCAAGTACTGGTATTACAGGCGTGTGCCACTGCGCCCAGCTAGATGTCTACTCTTATCACTCTTATTCAACTTACTAGTGGAAATTCTAAATGCAATAAGATATGGGGAAAATGCAAAAATATTGCAAAGGAAGAGATAAAACTATTATTATTTGCAGATGACATGATGGTCTACATGGAAAATCCCAAGAAAAGCTCCACAACAAAACAACCTGTCAGAACTAAATCAGTTTAATCACAATACACAAGATCAGCTCACACTATATACTGGCATTGAACATGTAAAATCTGAAATGTACAAACAAAAATCACAATAATACCTATAATCACTCCAAGAAAAAAATGCCTACGAAGAAACCTAACAAAATATGTACAGGATCTGTATTCTAAAATTTACAAGCTGATCCAGGCATGGTGGCGCACACTTGTAATCCTAGTACTTGGGAGGCTGAGACTGGAGGATTGCAGGTTTACGGTCAGCCTCAGCAACTTTGTGAGGCCCTCCACAACTTAGTGAGATCCTGTTTCAAAATAAAAAAATAAGCCGGGCGTGGTGGCGCACGCTTGTAATCCTAGTACTTTGGGAGGTGGAGACCGGAGGATCCGGGTTCGCGGCCAGCCTCAGCTCGCTCGCTCTCTCTCTCTCTCTCTCTCTCTCTACTTAGTGAGACCCTCCACACTTCGTGAGACCCGGTTTCAAAATAAAGTATAAAAAAATAGGGCCGGGGGTGCAGCGTGGAGGTAGAACGCCCCTGGGTTCAATCCCCGATACTGCAAAAAAATAAAATAAATAAATAAATAAATAAAATCGGGCTGGGGGTGTAGCTCGGAGGTAGAATGCCCCTGGGTTCAATCCCCAGTACCCCCCCAAAAAAAACTTACAAGCTGAAGATGGTAGCACACACTTGTAATCCTGGTACTTGGGGGGCTAGGACAGGAGGATTACAGGTTCACAGCCAGCCTCGGCAGCTTAATGAGGCCCTCTGAAACTGAGTGAGACCATGTTTCTTTTTTCTTTTTTTTTTTAATTTTTTGTGGTACTGGGGATTGAACCCAGGAGCATTCTACCTCCAAGTTACACCCCTAGCCCTATTTTTTATTTTTATTTTGAAACAGGGTCTTGCTAAGTTGATAAGAGTCTTACTACTTGCTGAGCTTGTCCTCAAACCTGTGATCCTCGTGTCTCAGCCTCCCAAGTACTGGAATTACAGGCATTCACCACCACACCTGGCTGAGACCATGTTTCAAAATAAAAAACAGATGGGCGTAGTGGTGTACGCTTGTAATCCCAGTACTTGGGAGGCTGAGACAGGAGGATCACAGGTTAGTGGCCAGCCTCAGCTACTTAGTAAGGCCCTCTGCAACTTAGTGAGACCCTGTTTCAAAATAAAGAATAAAAAATTGGACTGGAGGTGTAGCTCGGAGATAGAATGCCCCTGGGTTCTATCCCCGGTACCACAAGAAATAATAATAATAATAATTAATAAATAAATAAAACATGCTGGTGAAAGAAATTAAAGAAGATCTAAATAAACGGAGAGACATATGTTATTTATGGTTTGAAAGAGTTACCATAGTAAAGATAACAGTTTTCTCAAAAATTATCTGTAAGTTTAATGCAATTCCTATCAAAATTCCAGAAAATATTTTTGTAGACATAGACAAGTTTATTCTAAAATTCATATAGAAAGGCATAGACACTAAAATAGATAAAACAATTATGTAAGAGAAGAATAAAATGAACTGGGAATGGTGAGACATGCCTGTAATCCAAGTACTTGGGAGGCTGAGTCAGGAGGATCACAGGTTTGAGGCCAGCCTTGGCAAACTAGTAAGACCCTGTTTCAAAATAAAAAGTAAAATTAGACCGGGGGTATAGCACAAAGGTATAATACCCTTTGGCTCAATACCCAGTACAAAAAACAATAATAACAAAATAAAGTGAGAGAAATCACTACCTGATTTCAGGACTTGTTATATATCTTCAGTAATTAAGACTGTGCAATCCTGGCAAAGGAACAAACACATAGATCCATGTAACAGAGTAGAAACTCCAGAAATGGATCCACCCAAATACGCTCAATGGATATTTGACAAAGGTGCAAAAGCCATTCGATGGAGGAAGACTAGCCTTTTCACCAAATGGCGCTATAGCAATTGGCTATCCACAGGGGGAAAAATCCAATCCTTAAAACATCATACCTTATACAAAAATTAACTCAAAATGAATCATGGACTTACATATAAAATGCAAAAGTTTTAGGAATAAACAGGGGTAAATCTTCAGGATCTAGGGCTGGGCAAAGTGTTCTTAGATTTGACACCAAACCCACAATTCATAAAAGGAAATTTTGAGAAATTAAACTTCTTCGAAATTAAAAACTTGCTCTGTGAAAGATCCTTTAAGGGGATGAAAAGACAAGCAACGGACTGGGAGAAAATATTTGCAAACCACATATCTAACAAAGGTCTAGGATCTAGAATATATGAAGAACCCTCAAAGCTCAAAGCCCAAAAATGAACAAACAAAAATTCAAAAAATAACCCAATTAGAAAATGATCTCATATGATCAGACATTTCACCAAAGAGGATATACAGATGGCAAATAAAGATGTGAAAAAATGTTTGACATAATTAACTGTTAAGGAAATGCAAAGTAAAATCACAATGAGACACCACTACACACACACCTATCAGAATGGCTCAAATAAAAAGTTGTGATAACATCAAATGCTGGTGAGGATGCAGAGAAACTAGATCACTCATGCATTACTGTTGGAAAAGGCACAGCACACTGGAAAACAACTCAGCAGTTTCTGATAAAGCTAACCATGCGCCTGGCATGGTGGCACATGCCTGTAATCCCAGTACTTGGGAGGCTGAGATAGGAGGATCGCAGGTTTGAAGCTAGCCTCAGCTACTTAGCAAGACCCTGTTTCCAAATAAAAAAATAAAATAGAGCTGGGGGTGTAGCTCAGAGATAGAATGCCCCTAGGTTCAGTTCCCAGTACCAAAAAATAAAATAAAATATAAAATAAAATAAAGAGCTAACCATGCAAACTTCCATAAGACTCAGCAATTGCATTCTTAGACATTTATCCCAGAGAAATTATATTCACAGAAAAATATATATACAAATGTTCATCTCTATTGTATTATATTGACTACTCATGATATTCAAATTGGAAACAATCCAGATGTCCTTCAACAGGTGAATGGTTACAGAAACAATGGAACATCCATACCACTACTCAGAAACAAAAAGGAACAAACTATTGAAACATGCAGCAATTCGGATGACCTTCCAGGGACACATTCTGAGTAACAAAGCTAATCCCCAGAGGCTACATACTGTATGATTTCCTTCATATAACATCCTTGAAATGGTAAAATTGTACAGCTGGAGAGCCTATTTGTAGTTTCCAGGGGTCAGAGACAAGGGACATTGGGAGGGAGGATGCAGGTGTGATTGCAAAAGGCGGCACAGGGACCCTTCTGGTGATTGAACTGTTCTGTATCTCGACTGTGGTGGTGATTGGTTGGATCTGCCTTTGTGATAGATTGCATAGAACTGAACACACATGCAAGTGCCTGTAAAACTGGTGACAATGGAATCGACTAGTGCATTGTACCAGTGTCAATTCCCTGGCTATGATACTGTGCTACATTTATGCAAGATGTTACCATTGGGGGAAACTGGGTAAAGGGTACACAAGATTGTTTGGTATTATTTCTTACCACTTCATGTGAATCTATAATCATCTCGAAATTAAAAGCTAATTTTATCTGGGTGCAGTGGTGCACTCTTGTAATTTCAGTACTTGGGAGGCTGATACAGGAAGATCACAGGTTCCAGGCCAGCTTGTGGTAACTCAGCAAGACGCTGTTTCAAAATAAAATAGGGCTGGGAGATGGCCAGGTTCAACCCCCCCCACCACCACCACACACACATACACACATGCACTGATTTTAAATAAAGTCCACCAGAAAGAAATCTAAATAAATGTAGGTGTAAACAACATGTTTTGGGAATGCATTTGAGAACAAGTACCCATATGTACACTAGAATGAGTCCCCAAACAGAATAGTGGGGAGAGTTACATGACAATGGAGGATACCCAAGAAGAGAAGCTCTGCATATTGCTTTCTTTCCCTGGTGAAACTCATATAAGTTTGGGGGATCCAAATGCAGAGAGAGCTCTGGGTAGAGTTCAGGGTGGTAGTAAGACCCTCCGAAAGAGAAAGCTATGTGTACATGTGGCAGATTGAGCCAACCTTGCCACAGCTCCCAACAGCCAGCAACGTATGGAAGTAATTGGATGAGTTGTGCACAGCTGAGAATAACCTCCAAACGTTAAATACCCTGGATAATCCAAGTCCCCTGACCCATCACAGAACCTTAGAAGACCCTGTGCATCAAGAGGGATAAAGGAGTTGGCTAAGAGACAGCAGGCCCCCAAGGAATCTTGCAATCAGAGATTAGGGTTGGGCCAGCAGAGACTTGTGTGACTGGTCACCAAAGATGAGATAGACAGAACACATGTCATATGATGCTGATGTGGCCCATGTGGCTGCAGACTAGAGGTCATCTACCAATGTTTCAGAGTCCTGGAGGCCTCTCAGAAACTTGAGAAAATACTCCCAACGGACTGAAATTCAGAGAAGACCAACTCTGAATGGGGCTCATGTTAGAAATGGAGTTCAGTTTAAGTTATGAAACTTAAAATATATTTCTTATACATTTGGATTTTCTGCTGAAATGAACGCCCATTACACCAATAGTTTGCTAGAAGAACAGACCTAAGGCTTCTTCCTAAGTAATGCAGGCCCGCTTTACTGTCTAGAGAAAAGAGGCTGCTGTTCACATAGGGGGATTGCCTCTGAGAGGGGAGAAGAGAGGTGGTGCTGGAGGGATTCAGCAGGGAGGGACAGAACCCTGTTTTCTGGTGGTCCCCATCCCCCTCAGTTAGGGGAGCTTTCCCCTCAGAGGCCTGCTTATCCCCAAAGCAGAGTCCCCGCTTCTAGAATGCTCTGGGTTCAGTCTTGGTTGGCTTCTCAGGTCGCCACCGAGAAGCTCCAGGCGCCTCTGTGCAGTGGCTCTGGGTACGTGAGGGTTCCACTCTCTCACTGGAGGGGTGGGAAGGAGCTGACACTGTCAGTGCCTCACACATCACCCTGGCCATTCACCTCTGCACACTGAGAGCCGCTTCCTGTGAACACCTGTACCTTTCTGCCTGAAGCCTCTTACCTCTGGCTGCGGGAACATGCTTGTTTTGAGAACAGGGCAAGCTGGAAATGCCGGAGAGGTAAGGTCCCAAGAAACAGTCTTCAACCACTGATGGACAGAGCTGGTGGATAAGCATACCAGTCTCTTCATCCCGTGTGCCGGATGGCTCTGAGGTGCATGTTCTGCACTGGATCCCAGAGTCTCCAGGAGATCCAGCTTGTTTCCACGGGGTAACTCACTTGCTGACACACCCTGTGTGGACTACATTCCCTTCTCCGTCTCACTTCTCCTCCGTGCTAACCAGTGCTTCCTGGGATTCACCTCCCACATAAGCGACTTGCGCTTGAATTCTTGTTTCAGGATCTGCTTTGGGGGAGAACTGAAAAGGAGATCAGTGCTCATTGCTGGTTTGTATGTCAAACCAAATGCACCGTGTTCAGTAAAAGGCAGACCCAAAAGGGTTCCTACTATATGATTCCATTTATATGAAATTCTAGGGAAGGTACAATGACAGGAATGGAGAAACACTCCATGGCTGGCAGGAGCTAAGCACCAAGGGTTGATTACAAAGAGGCAGCATGAGGGTATATTTTGGGGTGATGGAACTGTTCTGTAGCATGACTGTGGAGGTGGTTACATGGCTCTATGCATTTTTCCAAAACCCATAGAACTGCATACTACAAAGAATAAATTTTACAGAGGTACATATGGCCTTAAAGATACATGGGATCCACTTAGACCCTGAGATCCATGGAAGGAAAAGTACTTGCCCAAGTCCCATAGCTACTTCAAGACAGAGTCAGAACTGGAAGCTCAGCCTCAGCAGTATTAGGTTTTTTTTTGTTTTTTTTTTTTTGTGGAACTGGGGAAAGAACCCAGGGACATTCTACCTCCAAGCTGCACCCCCAGCCCTATTTTTTTATTCTTTATTTTGAAACAGAGTCTCACTAAGTTGCAGAGGGCCTAAGTAGTTGAGGCTGGTTGTGAACTCGGATATTCCGGTCTCAGCCTCCCACGTACTGGGAGGAGTATTAGTTTTTTAATTTTTTTATTTATTTATTTATTTTTTTTTTTTTTTGCGGTACTGGGGATTGAACGCAGG
>PVJS01047538.1:0-15408 GCA_004027185.1 Glis glis
GTTGCTGAGTCTGTCCTGGAACCTGTGATCCTCCTGTCCCAGCCTCTCAAGTACTGGGATTACAGGCACGCACCACCACGCTCAACTTCTCTTTCTTCTTAAAATGCTCCCCAGGGCTTGATCATCTTCATTTATATTAATTCATTTGGTGACCTCATTCAGTCGCATGGCTGTCAGTACCATCTGTAAGCCAATAAGTCCTAAATTTGTATCTCCAGCTTGTCTCTTTCCTATAGATCCCAGACCCTTAAAACCAACTGCTTATCTGGCATGTCCACTTGAATGTTTATTCGGTATCACAAATTTAACATGTCCCAAATCAGGTCTCTAATGTTCCTGACCAATCTGTTCCTCCAATAGCCTTCCTCTTCTCAGTAAATGGCAACAACATCCTTCCATACATTACTGCAAAGAACCTTGGAGTCATTCATCCTTGACTCCTTTCTTTCATACATCTGATCTATGTGGAAATTATGCTGGGTCCACCTTAAAAATATAACCAGAATCTTTTCAATGTTTTCACTGCTAACACTGGTGTTGGCCACTATCACTTCTTATTTGAGGTTTTGTGATAGCTGGTTTCCCTGCAGCCACTCTTGTCCCCCCAAATCCATCCCATTTCCTCTGTAAATCTCATTTCACACTGCTGATTCCTTGGTCGTTTCACTCCAGCCACACAGTTTCCTTTCTTGTCCTTCAAGCACACCAAGCACTTCCCCACTTTAGGGCTTTTGGACTTATTCTTCCCTCTGTCTATAATTATCTTTCCTCAGATATCTGCATGAATTTCTCCCTCACATTCATCAAGTTATGAAGCCAGCAGCCTCCAAATACTGGAGAAGACATGGCTCCAGAAGTCACTCCTGACAGTTCACGCTGGAATTTTACTCTTTAGTCTTTCCTGGAGAACAACAAAGTTTTAGTTTATAGCCAACTTGCCTACTACATACAAACCACAAATTTGTCAAGCCCAATTATCCAATATTAAAATCAACATCTTTCAAAATGTGCTTCATCCACCCCAGTCTTCCTCATTTCTATTCCCCTCTCCTGTCATCCACAGCCTTGCTCAACACAGAATAATCTGTCCACCATTTTTTCCATCTTCATTGTATCACCTTTGTCCAAGCCACTATCAACTCTTACCTGAACTACTTCAATATTTTATTAACCCATTTCCCTGTTTCTGCTCTTCTTCCCACATCCAAAATATAGTCCCAACATAACAAAGTGAGCCTTTTACTATGTAAGTGGCTTCTCATTATATTTTGAACAAAATCCAGATATATCTTATATTTCTTAACATGGCTACAAGGCCCTTCATTATCTGGCCTCACCAAGCTGTGAGTTCTATAAAAGTAGGAATCTCACTCCAACATATAGCATAGATAAGAGCTTGAATAATCAATAAATAAACAAATGAATTATTTTCTTGCCCTACTTTAACCCAATCACCTTGACTCGTTGCTTCAATGCAAAATATAACCATGGCCCTGTCCTGAAGCATTATCAAATTTTATACAGCCTCTGGAGTTTTCTTTGATTACACACTCTGATTGTCCGCTGTCTTCCATGAGCCCTGTTTTAAACTTCTTTGGGATCTTCAGGCAACCAACCATTGCTCATTGCCAGTCTATCAAGGTAGCCTTTGACTTTGTTTCCCTCCCTCCTTCTCTTGCATCTTGTAGCCAACTGAATTCTACCATCAGTTCCTAAAGAAAATTATTATTAAAAGTTTGGTCTATTTCCTTCTATGTTTGTGTGTGTGTGTGTGTGTGTGTGTGTGTGTGCGCGCTGGGGATTGAACCCAGGGGCATTCTAACTTCCAAGCTATACCTTCAGCCCTTTTGAATTTTTTGCTTTGAAACAGGATCTTGCTAGGTTGCTGAGAGTCTCACTATCTTTCTGAGACTGGTATTGAACCTTTGATCCTCCTGTCTCAGCCTCCCAAGTACTGGGATCACAGGCATGCACCACCACACCCAGCTCCTTCTAGATTTTTTTATTTCACTTTTCCAAAGGTTGTTTAACAGAGTGAATATGATGAGTTTTAAGACAGATCAAAATTCAAATGAATATTTTTAATAAATTATATCATGTGACACATACTGCACTGTTACCTTTTTTACATATATTTTCTGTAAATACATGAGGTCAGGGGCTATTTCTATTTTCTTTTACTAATCATTATATAACTAAAGTCAATCAGTGCCTGTATGTATTCAGTGAATTCGATCAGGAGGAGTTAGTTGACATACTGAAGAAAACTAGGTCTTTAGTGATATCACTGAGCTACAGATTTAACTACACTGGAGCCACCCTATATTAAGACTCCTTGTAACATGAGATAATAAGTCACCTTTTAGGTTGTGTGATTGTTTTCCCACTTGTAGCTGAAACTCTCCCAAGTAATATAATGGCATTTCACTGTATGATTACACAATAAGTTATTTAATCAACCCTCATAATATTTTCACTGTCATAAATTGCTTTTGCAATTCCACTATGCATATATATCTTTGTGTATTGGACCAATTATATCCTCAAGTCAGAATCAGAAAAATGGAATTTATGAATCAAAAAGTATGCACATTTAGCTGGGTATGGTGGCACACGCCTGTAATCCCAGTACTTGGGAGGCTGAGACAGGAGGATCACAGGTTCGAAGCCAGCCTCAGCAACTTAGTGGGGCCCTCTGCAACTTAGTGAGACCCTTTTTCCAAATAATAAAATAAAAAAGAAAAAGGGCTGGGGATGTAGTTCAGAGGTAGAATGCCCCTGGGTTCAATCCCCAGTGCCACAAAAAAGTATGCACATTTAAATATTTGATAAATTGATTAGATTGCTCTTCAAAAAAGTTTTACTGGAACCCATGAATAGTGTATTATAATGTCTTCACTAGGTATTATTACCAATTTTTAACTCTTGGCAAATCTGAGAGATGAATAATATATCAGTATTTTTAAATGTGCATATATTTGGTTAGTGTTTTTCTGCTGCTTGCAGCTGAAAGTATTCCTAATAAAAGGATGCTGACTTTTTTCTTATTAGTAAGATCTCCTTGTATATGGAAATCAGTTCTTTATCCATCACATATATTACAAATATTTTTCAGCCTTTCTGACCTTTGAAATATTCTTGTTTTGGGTAATAAAGTCTCTAATTCTTAGTGATAAAATCTGTGATCAACAAGAAACTGGAAACAGTCTTTGTCTCAGAATTGGGGAACTGAGTGGCTAGAGAATACAGTTTGAAGAAGACATTTTCCATTGGATAAGATTTTCTACCTTTTGATTATTTTGTGTGTGTGTGTGTGTGTGTGTGTGTGTGTGTGTGCGTGTATGTGTGTGTTACTGGGGATAAGTCTGTGTCTTTGTTTGTTTGTGCTGGCACTATCAAGGGAGGTGGCCTCCCTCATTGGGGATTGTTAATGGCACAGGTCTCACAAGCTTGAACGACTCTCTCCAAAGTCTTATATAGTCCCTTTCCATGACAGGAGTCATGCAGGCCCTTTAGAACCTTCCACTGTATTGCTTGTGGGAGATGGATGATGAAACCCAATTGGAGCCATCAGCTGCCTCTTAGATATATCCTCATTCCTTGACCCAAGATATTTCCTCAGGGTACAGGTGGGGAGATATGTGTCAGGGGGTGTGGAGGGAGTTAAGGCCAGCTCAATGTTGACTGATTTGGCTGCCTGCTTGGCTGCCTTATCAGCAGCCTGGTTGTCCTGTATGGCCTCACTGGTTCCTTTTGGATGTCCTTTGCACTGAACTGCTGCAATTTCTCCAGGAAGCTTTACTGCCTTGAGAAGTTCCAGTATCTGAGGGCCATACTTGATTGGGCTATTTGGGGAGGTTAAATAGTCTCTTTCTCGCCAGACAGAGGCATTGGCATGAAGCACCACGATGGCATACTTGGAGTCTATGAAAATGGTTGCCTGCTTGTCTTTGCTCAATTTAAGGGCCTGGGTGAAAGCTATTATCTCTGCCAGTTGTGCAGAGGTTCCTGATGGGAGGAGTTTAGCTTCAATAATATCTGAGGTAGATACCACTGCATAGCCAGCTTTTCTGACTCCTTCATCCATAAAGGAACTGCCATCGGTAAACCAAAAAAAGTCAGGGTTGTCTAAGTAAGGGCTGATCCCTGAGGTCTTCTCTGCTGGCATGAGAGAGGCTTAGGACTTCTTCACAGGAGTGTTGAGTCATCCTGTGGAAGGGGGAGCAGGGTGGCTGGATTTAAAGAGGTGTACCTGTGCAAGGTTACATCTGGGTTTTCTAGCAATAGGGTTTAGTATCTTAGTAATCTGCTGTCAGTCCTTTAAGTTCCAAAAGAGAAACCATCTGATTGATGGGGGTATAGACATCAAGTGGCCTTCCTAGTGTGACTTAAAGGCCTCTTCCACTAGGAGTGCTGTTGCAGCTATGGCTTGTAGGCGACAAGGCAAGCCACGAGCCACAGAATCTAGCCCTTTAGATAAGTACGTTATAGGGCATTTGGTTGGTCCAAGGCATTGGGTCAACATTCCCAGGGCAGTTCTTTTCTGCTCTGCTGTGTATAGTTTGAAGGGCTTATCCATTTGAGGCAGGCCAAGGGCTGGGGCTTGGAGCAGTGATTGAGTTTAATAAAGGCTTGTTCCTGTTTTTTTTCCCCACATTAAAGGTCCTATTTCCTCTCCTCCCTTAAGGGGTTCATACAAAGGTTTAGCTATTTCCCCATATCCTAATATCCATAGTCAACAGTAGCCCGTGAGCCTTAAAAAGGCCTGGAGCTGTTGGTTTGTGGTTGGTATGGGCAGCTGTTGGATGGCCTGTATTCTTTCTGGGGATAAGGCCCTCTTTCCAGGTGTTATTATCATTCCCAGATAAGTGACTTTTTTGTATGAGTTGGGCCTTGGATTTGAGGCTTTATATTCCTGGTTGGCCAAAAAGTTTAAAGTTTGTATGGCATGTTTTTCTGCCAGTTCTTGGGTTGGGGAGCAGATGACGAGGACATCTACATATTGTAGGAGTAAACCTTTATCCCGAGAGAGTTCATCTAAGTCTCTGGATAAGGCTTGTCCAAACAAATGGGGGCTATCCCGAAATCCCTAGGGTAAGACTATCCAGGTCAATTGTTGGGTCTTTCCTCCATTTTCTGCCCACTTAAAAAACAAACAAATATTGTAATGTTGGGACTAAGGGAATTTTAAAAACAGTGTCTTTGAGATCTAGCACTGAAAACCACTGAGTGTTAGGGGGAATTTTTCCCAGAAGCACATAGAGATGTGGCACTGCTGGGTGTATGGGGACCACTGCCTCATTAATTGCCCTCAGATCCTGAACCAGCCTGTATTCTCCATTTGCTTTTTAACTGCCAAGATTGGGGTGTTACACGGGGAGTTACAGGGCACTAAGAGCCCATGTTCCAGGAACTTTGAGATTAGTGGCTGAAGGCCAGCTAGGGCCTCTGCCTTTAGAGGGTACTGTTTGCGGAGGGGGAAGTATGTGGGATCCTTGAACCTGACTTCCACAGGATAAGCGGTTTTTGCATGCCCAGGGATCCCCACGTTCCAGACTTGGGAATCTATGGGGAGTTCTTTCTGATCCTTTGAAGTTAGGTCCTGGGATATGTCAGCTGTTAAGGCCAGGACAAGTGAGGGGGTTTCTTGGGAAACATAAAGGGTCAGATGTACCCCCATTTTTACAAGTAAATCCCTTCCTAGTAAAGCGACTGGAAATTCAGCCATAACCAGGAAGTAATAGTCAAATAAATATCCTTCCCAAAGGCAGCAAAGAGGGATGTAAAGTGCTTGGTCATGGGAGTTCCATCAACTCCCATCACCCGACAGGAATTGGGAGTAAGTCTCCCAGAATAAGAAAAAGGTCAGGACAGAATAGGAGGCTCCTGTGTCAAGGGGAAAACAAACATCCTACCTGCCACATCCAGCATGACCCTTGGCTCTGTCCTGTGTATGGCGATGACTTGGCCAGGAGCCTACTGGAGCTGAGGGTCCCCTCAATCTGTGGCAACCATTTGGAGGGCATTTGACCCAGGGGCTCTTCGGCCCTTGGGGCAATCTATCCTTCAGTAGCCCTTTTTGCCACATTGTGGGCAAAGTTTCAGAGGGAGCATTTCCCGGTTGGGACATTCTCACTTCCAGTACCCTGGTTTTTGACAGATATGACATTTGCCCTCAAAGGATCCACAGGGACATTGCTGGGAGGTAGTGGTTGACCTCGCAAGGCTCCCAGTAACTGGGTTTGCCTTTCCTCTTTCTTTTTCTCCTTTTAAAGGGCCTTTGTTCTTCTTCCTGATGTCTGTTATAATAAACAGAGGTGGCTACTTGGAGGAGGTCATCGATGAAAGTCCCAGGCCTCAGTGCTAGCTTTTGTAATTTCTTCCTAATGTCTGGAGCTGACTGAGTGATGAACTTATCCTTGAGAATGAGCTTTCCTTTCATAGACTCTGGGTCATGGAACTGTGTTTGATAAGAGCCTCTTGGAGTCGCTCAAAGAAAGCTGTAGGGTTTTCATTAGGTTCCTGATATATGGTGGTTAACTTAGTATAATTAATGGGTTTGACTCTGCTGTTTCTTAATCCTTCTGAAAGGCAGACAAGAAAATGGTCTCTTGCCCATATTCCCTTGTTTTCATTATAATCCCATTTAGGATCTATCATGGGGACACCTGTTGCTCCTACAGGATATTTGGAGTTTACTAAGTGCATCTGGTCCCTAAATTTGTTTGAAACGTCGGTAATCTTTTGTCTTTCTATAGGGTCTGTCCTAGAATGAAGTTTATGTCCTTCCAGGTTAAATCAAAAGCCTGGATTCGGTGTTGGAAGGCTTCTATATATCTATCTGGGTCATCGGAGAATTTTCCCAGATCTTGCTTAATTTGTTTTAGATCTTTGAGAGAGAAGGGGACTTGTCCTTGAAGCCTGATGTCCTTTTCCATGTGGTCTACTTTCTCTTGGAATTTTTATTTGATTTATTGTATCTTTCTTTTTCAGGATTTCTGTTTGTTTCCTTTTCAGAGTTTCCATTTCTTTATGGAAATGTTCTTTCATATCCTGTATACCCCCTCTGAATTCATTCTTTAGATTTTCTTTTAGTTTATTTTACTAATCAACTTTTTGAATTCTCTCTCTGGAATTTTACCCATCTCTATATCATCAAAATCAGGTATTGGTTGTTTGTAAGTTTTTGAATATTTCTTTTAACCTATTTCCTCATATTTTCAGAGGTCTTAGATTTTCACATCAGCTAAGTTAAATTTCTTTTGTGTGGGACTCTGATGTCTAATGGTTGTTAGGAAAAATGAGAAGAGACATGGCTCAACAGCAAGGAACAGGCTTTATTTGGGGTAAAAAGCCTGGGAGGGAGCAACTGACTGGGGAGGGGAGAGAGCCGCCAGAGTCAGAAGTTCCCTTCCTTACAGACTTGGGGCTTTTTATAGGGTTAGGAGTGGGGTAGGGCCATTTTCAGGCCACTGGCTTCCATTATCTAATTTATATTGTGGCCAGGCTGTGTTACAATAAAAAAAAAGTGGCGTTTTGGTTTAAGCTCCCCTTTTAGTCCCAAAGTGGAAAGATGTTTTAAAAGGCATGCCAGAGGAGACTGGGGGGGATTCTAGAAATTTGGAAACCCATGGGCAGGTAAGACAAAGTGCAGGAGGACAGATGCCACATTCACAAGGCATCCCAAGTGAAGGCGGCGGGAGTCTGGATTATCCACTAAGCGGATGGGAGAGGCCAGAAAGTTTGGCATCCCACAGCCCAAACAGGCAGTCGGAGAGTAAGCCTCGTCCCTGGAGTTCTGGATGACTTGCTGAAGAGTGTCTCAGCCAGAGTCTCCACAGCCCTGCCGGGGCTTTGTCTCACTCTCACGCAATCCTTTTAGCCGTACTTGGGGAGAGAGAGCCTTAATCCAACAGTTTTGGGCAACTCACTGAAATGTAGACTCAGCCAGAGTACCCACAGTCCTGCCTGGGTCCCATCTCACCCTCACGCAATTCCATGGTCCTGAGGAGGAAGAGAAATGGTATTGGCTCATTGCAGGGTGGGAGACCAGAAGCCTCTCAGGATCTGGGAGTTAGCCTGGGACAAGCTGCCACTGCCCACGGCTTCCCAGGTTGCAAGAGACCTGTCCGCTGACTCCCTCATGGGTTTCAGCACCAAATGTTAGGAAAAATGAGAAAAGAGACAGCTCAACAGCAAGGAACAGGCTTTATTTGGGGTAAAAGCCTGGGAGGGAGCAAATGACCAAGGAGAGAGCTGCCAGAGTTAGAAGCTCCCTTCCTTACAGACTCAGGGCTTTTTATAGGGTTAGGAGTGTGGTAAGGGTATGTGAGCAGTTGTGTCAACTGCTGATTGGTAAATTATAGGGTTAGGAGAAGGGTTTGTGTCAGCTGCTGATTGGTAACTCATATTTGGTAAAATCCTTGGCTGGGAGGCAGGATGACAGGGGCATTGTTCTTTTGTGTCCACAGTTTAGCGCCATTAGTTTCACTCTGTTTCTTCAGTTCCAGGTCTCGGGTGGCCTCTGGCCAGATCCCACAGGCCCCACAGTGGTTATCTCCTTAAAATGAGCCCTGGGTTGCAGGTATAACTTTGCCACAAATCATCTGATCCACATAATCAGGATGTTAAGTACAACCTCCAATACCTCTTTAAAAGTATGTTACCTGCAGGTAACAATGGTAGCTTAAGACTGTTATGGGAATCACGATAATTCTGTGGAGAGTCCTGAGGAGTTCCCAGGTTTGGGGAAAGGAAACTCACCTCAGGACCTTGGGGTCCTTGGCTTCTGTGGTAGAAAAGAATTTTAGTACATGCCAGTCAGAGACAAAGATAGAGGTTTATTTAGGAAAGTGGGGGAATCATGTTCAAGGGAGAACACGGGGCATCTAAAGAGGGAGAGAGTGACTTTGAGGCCTTTAGAGTTATTTTTTATAGGAAACCCCTGTGAGAGGATGGGTAGTGGTACGCAGCAGGGATGGAGGTCCTCAGAATCCTCAGCTTCCTGACATGAAATCAATGGGTGACGGCTGGGTGGTGCCTGAGCTTGACCAAGTGTCAGACCTTCCTTATGGGTCCTTTGTGTACCAAACATCTGAGATACTTTTGGTAGGGAGATAGGCCTTTAGGATTATAGGTGGGGGCCTTTTGGGGATGTTTGCCTAAGGAAAAATAGACCCTGTAGGGTGAACATAAGGATTATCAAGGACTTTTTAGATTTAGTCTTTCTTTTCTTCCCTGTTTATCTCCTTTTTACCTATTTTATTTCTCCTATCCCACCTCAAGACCAACCCATGTATCCACATACACTATAGCAATAATTACTAGTGATCTCTGTCATTCTGTTTTTCAAGGGGAATGTGAGTGGGAAATAACATATAATAGGTGTAGATTGTGAATGAGTGTAGTATATTAAATTGAATTAAGAGATGGAATAAAAATAAAGAAAATATAAAAAGGAGAAAAGAAATAAAAAGGGTGGGGATAGGAAGGGAGACAGAAGTTAAACTGTGGAGAGTAATATAGAAATGGTGGGTGGGAATTGAGATAAGAGTGAAAAAGAAGAGTTGGGAGGATTTAATTAACACCATACATAGAATTCAATAGAACTCTAACACAACACAAATGGGGGGTAATAGGAGTTTATTAATATCAATCAGTTTATTCAGTTCTTATCATGTAGCTACTCAATATTTTTCTTTTTTTTGCGGTACTGGGGATTGAACCCAGGGGCATTCTACCTCCGAGCTACACCCCCAGCCCTATTTTTTATTCTTTATTTTGAAACAGGGTCTCCCTAGGTTGCTGAGAGTTTCGCTAAGTTGCTGAGGCTGTCCTCAAACCTGTGATCCTCCGGTCTCAGCCTCCCAAGTACTGGGATTATGAGTGTGCGCCCCCATGCCCGGCTACTCAATATTTTTCTTTCTGAAGATATTGAGGTCCTCCCTACTGTGATGGAGCCTCTATGATGTAAATGCCACTTTTTAGCAAGTTATTATGCTATCAGCCCCTCTTTGCCTGGAGGCCTTAGCTGTGGTGTTGGTGGTGGTAATGGCAGTGATTATTGTCTATTTCACAGCAAATTTTGTCCTCAATACAGATTTTTTGTTGTGCCCAGGAGTGTGATCTGGCTTTCTAGCCTGCTCCATCTGTAGTTAGATCTGTGTTGAATTGCACCATTCACTTCAGGAGTCCCTCATAGTGTGCTATGGGAGGTGTGTGAAATTTGTCAATTTATCCTCCAGCCCTTTCTGAGCTTGGGATAGAAAAGTGACAGGGGTCACTTATCTGCTTTCAGTCAGGGCTTGATATGATCCAGATCCCAGTCAGCCCCTGTTCTTATTCCAAATTCAGACTATTTTAAATGGATTCTCTGCTTGCTTTGTTGCAAAAATAGGGGGTGGGGTGAAAGAAAAAGAAAACAAATGGAGAAAGAGCTCTGATAACCCACCAGAACTCTGCAGGTATTCCTAGCTTAGTGCTAACTTCAAATGAAGAGTGTCTTCCAGCTCCAAGTATCCCTGCTTAGGGAATGTTGTTTCCTTCAATATGAAGAAATGCGGGATCCAACTCTCGGTGAGTTCTAGTTCAGCTCTTCTGAGCCCACTGTCTGCTCAGACTGCAGGCAAGTTGATCCATTTCTCTTTTTCTTATGCTTGTTGGAAATTGTCTTTTGGCATATTGGGGACAGCTTCCCCTCCCTCACTGAGGAACAGCAAGCCTGGAGCCCCACACTGCTACCCAGTGCTACTGCCATCTGTTACTTTATTCTTTTTCTATTCTAGAAACCAGTATTTTTGGTTTCTGCTTGGTTGCTAGTTGAGTTTACCACCATTGTCTCCCAATGTCTTCCTATCTCAGTGTGGAGCTGTAGAACTACTGCTTTAATTCACTTTTGGGAAGCTGCTACGATGCTGTGGATCCCTCTGATCTACTATCTTCCTCGCTCTTTCAAACATTTCTTGTAAGACAGGTCTGATGTTACTAAATTGCTTCAGCTGTTGTCTGGGAATGTCATTATCACTATTTCATTTCTAAAGGACAGCATTGCTGGGTCAGATTTTATAAATATTCCATGCACATTTAAACATAAAATAATGTGGTTTCAAAATGTCAATATTTCTTTTTTTTTGGTGGTACTGGGGATTGAACCCAGGGGCATTCTACCTCCAAGCTACACCCCCAGCCCTGTTTTTTATTCTTTATTTTGAAACAGGGTCTCATGAAGTTGTGGAGGGCCTCACTAAGTAGCCGAAGTTGGTGGCGAACCCGGATCCTCTTGTCTCAGCCTCCCAAGTACTGGGATTACAAGCGTGCACCACCAGGCCTGGCTAAAATGTCTATATTTCTACATGTCTATATCTATGATTTAAAAATAGGTATATTTCCGTTTAAGTAAGATTTCCAATTATGTTATTAAAATTCTGTGTCTTTATTCATTTTGTGTGTGTGTGTGTGTGTGTGTGTGTGTGTGTGCGTGTGTGTGTGTGTTACTGGGGATTGAACCCAGTGGCGTTCTACCTCTGAGCTATATCCCCAGCCCTATTTTATTTTTTATTTTGAAACAGGGTCTCACTAACTTGCTGAGGACCTCACCAAGTTGCCGAGGCCAGCTTTGAACCTGGGAGCCTCCTGTCTCAGCCTCCTAAGTACTGGAATTACAGATGTGCACCACCATGCCTGGCTTTTATTCATGTTTTCTAATTATTCTGTCAAATTATGAGAGAAATGTATAAACATTAATACTGTAACTTTGGATTTGTCAACTTGTTTTTGGAGTTATTAAAACTTTTTTAATTGTTAATTTTGCTTAACACAAAATTGTTCATATTTATGAGGTACAATGTGATGTTTGGATACATGTATACATTCTGAAATGTTAAATCAGAGAAAGAATACATATCTCCTTAAGCATTTATCATTTCTTTGTTGGAAAAAGCATTTAAAATAATCTCTTCTAGCTTTTTGAGATAGATAGTATATTATCATAATTATTGTCACCCTACTCTGTCATAGAACCCCAGAAATTATCCCTCCTATGAAACTGTAACATAGTGTCCATTAATCAACCTTTCCCTATTTTTCCCTTACCCTAACTTTCCCCACAATCTATCAACCACCATTTTCCCTTCAGTTTCTAAGAGATAGAATTTTTTATATTCCACATATGAGTTAAATCATGTAATATTTGTTTTTCTTTTTTTGTGGTACTGGGGATTGAACTCCATGCTATACTCCCAGCTCTTTTCATTTTTTGTTTGGTTACAGCGTCTCGCTAGGTTGCTAAGAGTCTTGCTACATTGCTGAGGATGGCTTTGAACCTATGATCCTTCTGTCTCAGCCTCCCAAGTACTGGGATTACAGGCATGTGCCACCATGCCCAGCTCAATATTTGTTTTTCTGTGCCTGCCTGGCTATTTCATTTAATGTAATAGCCTTGGGTTGATCGTTGTCACAAATGACAGAATTTTATTTTTTTAATGGATGAACAGAAATTTATTTTTTTGTACCACAGTTTCTTTATCAATTAAGCAGTTGGTAGACAGTTGGGTTGTTTCCATTTTCTGCATATAGTGAATAGCACTGCAGTGAATATGGGAGTGTAGATATTTCTTCAACATACTGATTTCATTTCCTTTAGATGTATACGCAGAAGTGGGATTGCTGGATCATGTTGAAGTCCTATTTTTAAATTTTTGAGGAATCTCAATGTGATTTTCCATAATAGCTGCAATAATTTACATTCCTACCAATAGTATAAAGGTTCCCTTTTCTCCACATCCTCATCAACATATTTTTATCTTTTGTCTTTTTTATTATAGCCATTCCAACTCGGTTGAGATAATATTTTATGGTGGTTTTGATTTGAATTTCCCTGATGGATAATGATGCTGATCATTTTCTCATATTGTTGTTTTCTATTTGTGTCTTCTTTTGAGAAATATCTATTTAGGTGTATTGCCCATAATTTAACCAGATTATTTTATTCATTTTTTATATCAAGTTGAGTCCCTTATAAATTCTGGCTATCAACCCCTTGTCACATGTATAGTTTGCAAATATTTTCCCATTCTATAGGTTGCCCCTTCTCTTTATTATTTCCTTTGCTGTGTAAAAGCTTTTTTAATTTGAATTAATCCCATTTGTCTATTTTTATTTTTGTTTCTTCTGCTTTGAGGGACTTATCAAAAAAACCAACTTTCTATTCCAACACACTAAACCATGTTTCCTATGTTTTCTTCTAGCAGTTTTATAGTTTTATGTTTTACATTTAACTCTTTGGTCCATTTTTAGTACATTTGGTATATGGTAAGAGACAGGTACCATTTCATCCAATTTCCCCAACACAATTTATTGAAGATACTATCACTTTTCCAGGGCATATTCTTAGCACCTTTGTCAAAGATCATTTAGCTGAAGATGAGTTTACATTTAGGCTATCTTTAATGTTTTGTTGGTCAGTATGTCTGTTTTATGCCAATTCAATGCTGTTTGTTATTAGTACAGCTTCATAGTATATTTTGAAGTCAGGATGGCTCAAGATGGCTTTATGTTTTTCTGTGGTCCCATAGAAATTTTAGAATTATTTTTTCTAGTTATGTGAAGTGTACCACTGGTATTTTTATTGAGATTACACTGAATTTGTAGATGGCTTTGTGTAGTATGGACATTTTAATAATGTTGATTCTTCCAAACCATGAACACAAATTGTTTTCCTATTTTTTGTATGTCCTCTTCAATGATTTCATCAATGTTTTAGAGTTTTCATTGTAGAAATCTTATACCTATTTTCTTAATTTTATTTCAAGTTTTTGTTTGTTGCAATTGTAAAGAGGATTTTTTTATTGATTTTTCAGATAGTTCAATATTGGTAATTGAATTACCAATAATAGTAATAGTAATAGTAGTAGAGTAATACTACTGATTTGTATATGTATGTCGACTTTGCATCCTGTAACTTTGCTGGATCACTATTCTAGTAGTTTTTCACTGAAGTTTTTGGAGTTTTCTTTATATAGGTTCTTGTTATCTGTGAATGGTACAATTTGACTTCCTGCTTTCTAATTTGGTTGTGTTTCATTTCTTTACTTTGCTTGATCGCTCTCTCTAGGTCTTCCCAGTACTATGTTGAATAAAAGTGATGAAAGTGGGCATCCTCCATTTGTTCTAGATTTTAGAGAGAAAGCTTTAAACTCTTCTCCATCCAGTATGATGTTACTTTATGGGCTTGTTATATTTGTCCTTTAATTGAAGTACCTTCCTTTTATACCTAATTTATTCACAGTTTTTATCATGAAGGGATGCTGAATTTTACTGAATGCCTATTCTGCATCTATTGAAATGATCACATGCCTTTTGTTCTTCATTCTTTTGATGTGAATCAAATTCATTGATTTGTGTGAATCAAATTCATTGATTTATGTGTATCAAATCATCCTTGAATACTCGGGATTAATCCCATTTGATCGTGGTGAATATTCTTTTCAATGTGCTGCTGGATTTGGTTTTCTGGCATTTTTTAGAATTTTTGCATCTCTGCTCACCAAGAATAATGACCTATAGCTTGATTTTTTGTTGTAGCCTTTGTCTGATTTGGGGATCAGCATAATTCTGGTCTCATGGAATAAATTCAGAAGAATTCATTTCTCTTCAATTTGGGGAGATGATTTAAGAATTGGTATTATTTCCTCTTTATTTTTTATAGAAATATGAAAGTTTATTTTAAGTTAGGAAAAGATAGAGGACAAAGCAGCTCCCCCCAACAGGGGGGGTGTCCCAGAAAGAGAGTGACCTTTAAGTGCTTGGGGAGTGGGCTTTTATTATTTCCTCTTTAAATGTTTGATTGAATTCATCAATGAAGCCATATGGTCCTGGGCTTTTCTTGGATAGGAGACTTTATTTTTGCTTCAATCTCATTACTCATTTTTTTTTTTTTGTACTGGGGATTGAACCCAGGGGCATTCTACTACTGAGCTATCTCCCCAGCCCTATTTTATTTGGAAGCAGGGTCTATGTTGCTGAGGCTGGCTGTGAACCTATGATCCTCCTGTTTCAGCCACCCAAGTACTGGGATTACAGGTGGGCACCACCATGCCCAACTTCATTACTCATTTTTTATCTGCTCAAGTTTTCCATTTCTTCATGATTAAATATGGTTGAGGCGTATGTTCCCAAGAATTTGTCTATTTCTTCTGGGTTATTAAAATTTTTAGCATATAGTTGTTCATAATAATCTGTAGTAATAATTAAAAAAATTTTTTTTGCGGTACCAGGGATGGAATCCAGGGGCGTTTTACCTTCAAGCTACACCCCTGGCCCTATTTTTTATACTTTATTTTGAAACCGGGTCTCACGAAGTTGCAGAGGGCCTCACTAAGTAGCTGAGGCTGGCCGCGAACCCGGATCCTC
>PVJS01047539.1:0-15408 GCA_004027185.1 Glis glis
ATATATATATATATATATATATATATATATATATATATATAATAAAAGCAGTCTGGGAATGTAGCTCAGAGGTGGAGGACACCTGGGTTCAAAAGCCAGTACCACAAAAAAAAAAAAGAGGCAGGGGGAAAACTAAAGAGGTAGACACTAGGAGCACAGAGAGTTCTCTGTTTTCAAGTTTCAGCCAATTCACCGCATTGCTTGGGGCCAGGCCCAGCAAAAGGACATGTATGCTCATGCAGGTTTGGGGGAGTTTGACAAACAACCACTCAGAGTTCCTCAGAATCAGGAAACCAAAAAGACAAAGACAGCAAATATTTTTACAGACCACACTTTCTGCTTCATTCTTTTTAACACAATGTGATTAAGTAATTGTATTGAGAAGCAATAAGGAAGGAGTAGGTTAAAAAAAAGATAAATAGCTCACCTGCCTCCATATTCTAGAAACAGTACAGATTATAAGATTTCAAAGAACATAGGACATGTGGTTTTTCTCCGCTCCAGAGAGTTTTTCATAGAGCTTACTTACTTCACTAAAAAGCAAATTTAAGAGAACAGCCCCACTGGAATAGAACCCTCATTGACAGCAGAGCCTGAGAGCTCATGGCGGCTCCTGCAATCCCCGTCAGAAATCATTGCTTGGGATTCAGAGGTGGGAAGCATCGTCACCATGCCCATGTATTCTGCACCAGACCTGTGGTCTTATTCTATCTCTGGCTCTTACAAGCTGCGTGATTTTTGCCCAACTTATTTATGCTCTTGGGCTTCAGTCTCTCCTCATTTGCAAAGAGGGACAATAATACTTGTCTCCTAAGATGTTGGTAAGGATTACATGAGATAATGTATGAAAAGCACATTACCAGGCACTCGAAAAAACAAATCTGCTATTATTATTAAATTATTTATTAGAATGCCCAATATCTTCCATTCTCTAGGGACATGAGAGTCTGATTTTGGCTCTGGGGAGGAAAGGCTTAGCCGCAGGATTCTGAAGGCCAGTCCTGGCGAGGAGCCGTGTGAAGGGGTCTGAGCCACCAAAGCCAGCCTGAGGACACAGAGGTGCTGACCCACTCAGAGCACTGCCCAAGCCACCCCTGCTGTTGTTTATTTGCTTAAATGTTCAGATTAACATTTCATAAAGATAGCCAGGTGTGGTGGCACACGCTTGTAGTCCCAGTACTTGGGAGGCTGAGACAGGAGGATCACAAGTTCGAGGACAGCCTCAGCAACGTAGGGAGACTCTTAGCAACTTAGTGAGACCATGTTTCAAAAACAAACAAAAAAATTAAAAAGGGGTTGGGGGTGTAGCACAGAGATAGAATGCCCCTGAATTTAATCCCCAGTACCACCAAAAATTAAAAATTAAAAATTAAAATTTCATAAAGATGCCAAATACTCCTCCTAAAATATTTTTAATAGGCTGGAGCCTAAATATAGATGGTGAAGAGAGGGAGGGAAAATCCAACCGACTCTTTGGTTCCTGATGCCCCTTAAGTTGTTCCTGGCCACGGGCACGTGAAGAATGGTCATTCAAAGTGAATTTGAATGCTGAGGACAGTATCAAGTTTCAGGCCCTGAGGAATCTGGAAGCTTTTCCTTCCATCTCTCCCTGAGCTGAGGCATTGCTGCCAACACTGACTGTGTGCCCTGGGTATCCAATCCACTGGCAGCTGTGAGGATATTCTATGTGACCACCCTCCATAGGGCGAGGCGGCTAAGTAGAGCAATTTGCTCGCAAGCCTAGTGCCCGGAGAAAAGCACAGTTGGCAGAATCCCACCAGACACAGGAGTTTAGGGAGCTGGTGGTTTCAAAGTGGGGCGGGGAAGGGATACAGGACTCTGAACATTTCCACTGAGGATGTATAATTCCAACCACTACTGTACAAACAAATGAAATTTTGGGGCATAACTTTCCAGAAAACTCAAAATTACCCATGCCAGTTTTCAGGACCTCGTTCTTGGATCTAGTCCCTGTTTAAGTCTGTCTTTTCTTCCTTCATCAAGCAGCTAGCATCTGCTTCTTTCTTTCCATGACCACTACCCAAATTCAAGTCCCCACACCCCTCACACTGCTATCATGACCCCCCCATGTCCAAACTTAGCACAATCATTTCATAATGTCTTTCTCTTCCTTCCAGCATCCCTCTTCTTTAGAGGAAAAGTCTTGTAAAAAATCTTACTACATGTGAAACTATAGCAGGATTCTCCATAAAGGCACAAGAAGTGTTCACCTTAGACCATATAAAAAACTGCTGCAGGGCCCCAAGAGGACTGAGAGGAAGGAGGTTGACCTGCATGAGAACTTAAAAACAAAACACTTGATGCCAGACATGGTGGCACAGGCCTATAATACCAGTACTTGGAAGGCTGAGCCAGGAAGATCACAGGCTCAAGAACAGCCTCAGCAAGTTGTGTGACTCTCTCAAGACCCTGTTTCAAAACAAAAAATAAAAATGGCTGGGAGTGTAGCTCAGAGGTAGAATGCCCCTGGGTTCAATTCCCAGTAACACACACACACACACACACACACACACCTCTTAAAAAATAACTCATCCTCAGAGGAGAGGGGCCTTCACATAAAAATCTTAACCTGAAAATAAAATTTCAATACTAGAAGGGAGGGCAGGTGTGGGGCATGATACCAATTAGTCAAATTTTCCTCTGGCCCAGGCCCTGTGGACTCATGATTAAATCCCCAAGGAGAAAGGAGCTGAAAATACAAACAAAAAGAACTAAGGTTGATAGGATGACAGAAAAGAGATTCTCCCCACATCAGGGAGAAAAGCAAAGAGGTCCAGGTGCCTGATGGAAGTGTTGGTAGTATTGGCATGGTGAATGGTGTGGGCACTGTGGGGTGTTTAGCCTCTGTGACAGGTAGAAGTGGACAGTGGTAGGAAGGGACTTCCCACCATCTTCCCAGAGTCACGGGAAGGTTATTGGCACCTTTGCATCTGATTCGCCAGGACAGGCAGGGTGCACAGGAGCACAGGGCAGGGTGCAGCCAAAACACACAACACGGCAAACCCCATGTGTAAGCTGAGAACACTATGCTTCCCAGCATGGGTGAGAGAGTATTTGGGGGAATGTACAAATTTGGAAGTTTCCCTTGATAGGCACTTGTAGGCCCTACCTAAGATGTTGGGGACATTGACACTGCTGTTGTGGTCCTCTTTACGCCGGAATGGCCTGGGGAAATGTGGCATTTAGTCATAAAACAGTTCATCAGGGAAGAGAAAATAATGTTAAATGCTTACTATATCTTAGGTATTGGGATGAGTGCATTCCCATATACCACCTTTAATCTTTACAACTCTACAAAACAGGTGCTTTTAATCCTTAAAAAACTGAGATTCAGACTGGTTAAATTGCCAGCCTAGGGTCACATAGCCACCCAGGATTGCATCCAGTTCATATGAATGTAGGGCTCTTGCTTTTATCATTATACTTGTGTCGGGAAAAGAAAATTTCCACTAATGACTGCTACCAAATGGATAACATCGACATGACTGATTCACCACCATTCTTCAAGTGTCACATCCTGAATGTGCTCTTTTAGCCTCTCAACTCATCATTACATATAAACAAAAACCAAAGTTAAGGGCCCATTATGTTCTTTTTATGAAAACACTTTATGTGCAGGAAGGAAAACAGAGTGAAATAGAACCGTTGGCAGGTCCCGGTGACGGCTGTGAATCTCCTAATCTGTGCCATGAGCAACATTCTGGAAGAAACGCATTACAAGGAATGAGAATAAAGCGAGCTTGGCCTTATGCCTATGTAAACTCCTTGTCAGCGTCCCCATCTGGGACTCTCCTGTCCATTGGAAACACAATCTGTTCCACTGCAGTAAGTATGCTTTGAACTTAGGGAAATAAATCCTATTTGAGACAAACACCTCTAAACTGTTGCTATGATATAGTAACATGCCTGAAGTGAACAAAACGTTGTTTCTTTATGTAAAGTGCACATAGAAAGAAAGCCAAGAGAGTGTGTTCATGGCAGATGTAAAGAGAGGGGGAAAAAAAGTTAAAGAAAGAAATGTCGGTCCTTTTGATGTCTCACAGACATCTCAAACTTGTCTTAGTCAAAGCTAAACTTGCCATCTTGTCCCCCTGGTCTTGCTGCTCTTCCTGCATGTCCTGTCTCAATAAATGATTCCAGCATTCACCCACTGGCTCTGAAACCCAGAATCAGAAGTGGCTTCTCTCTCCCTTCCCATTTACATCTAGTCGATGGTTGAGTTGTTTTGTTCCTACCTTCTGATTATTTCTCAATCTCGACCTTGAACTTCAGCCCCATGCATACTACTTCAAGTCACTGTTATCTCTTCCCTGATTTGCAGAAAGATTTTCCAGCTGGCCTCCTGTTCGCCCATATTAGACCATTCTCCAGAGTACATCAAGGGGAGTCTCTTTATTTCCACTTTAATGATAGTAAAATACACATAACATAAAAGGACCATCTTAACCACTTTTAAGGATGCATTTCAGTGGCATTAAGTACAATTCACATTGTTGTGCTACTATAACTTGTCCAAAGAGCTCTTCATCTTGCAAAACTGAAATCCTATACCGATTAAACAGTAACTCCCAATTTTCTCCCTGCCCTCCAGCCCTTGGAAACTATCATTCTATTTTCTGTATCCATGAATTTGACTGCATTGGGAACTTCACATAAATGGACAGTATTTGCCCTTTTATGACTGGCTCATTTCATTTAATGTCCTCAAGTTTCATCTATGCTATAGCATATGTCAGAATTTCCATCCTTTCTTTATCCTTTTACTGGTACATTGTAGTCTCACATCATAATGTAGTTCATAGTGCTAGTGACATACATTTACACAGCACTTGGTGAGCTTCCCCCAGCTCCCTTCCCACTCCCCCTTTTCGCCATATATGATATTGATATTGGCATTGGTATTTTCACGTATGTATATAATGTCAATGGAAGTGTTTAATTTCCATCTTTCTTAAAGACTGAATAATATTTCATTGTACGTACATATTCAAGTTTGTTTATCTACTGACCCATCATCTATGGATATTTGGGTTGCTCTTGTGGTATTGATGTGTATTTTTCTGATAATTAGTGATATTGAGCATCTTTTCCTATTCATGTTAGCCATTTGTGTATCTTCCTCAGAGAAATGTCTACTCAAGTCTTTTGCCTGTTTTTAATGGGGATATTTGGGGTTTGGTTTTTTGTTTTTTTTTTGAAGGATAGTCTCATATTTGTCTTCCACTATGTCTTAGTCTGTTCAATGTTGCTATAGAAGAATACTATAGACTGGGTAATTTATAAAGGAGAGAAATTTATTTCTTACAGTTCTGGAGCCTGGGAAGTCCAAGCTCAAGGTGCCAGCACTGGCAAGGGACTTCATGCTACGTCATCACATGGTGGAGGATACCACACGGCAAGAGAGCATGTGGTGAGGGAGGGGGTAAGAGAAAGCTGAGGAAGCTTAGGTATTATTCTTTTATTTTATGGCATTGAATATTGTTAATGAAAAACATGACTTTGTCTTAATGTTCATTCTTTTAGTCTATATTATATGTCTGGTAGAAGTTAGGGTGTTCTTGTATCTAATGTCAACAAAGTTTTAGACATAATGTCTAAACAAGAGGGTTTTTTGTTTGTTTTGTTTTGTTTTGTTTTTGTCTTGTTTAACACTTCACAGGACTTTTTTCAACACAAAGATTCACACCTGTCTTTCCTTCTGGGAAATTCACATTTATGTATTGCCTATTCAGAAGTCTCTCCTATGAATTTTATTAAATGCATAGTGGGTCTTCTGGATCCATTCTCACTGTCTCCCCTTTTCTTTGATATTTCTCCTCTCTATATATTTTTCACACTATATTCCAAAAGATTTCTCAAAGTTGATCTTTGAGTTTGTCTATCTTCTCTTCAACTTGTTTTACAGTTCCTCCTTTGTCTTTTGAGTAACACTAAAATATTTATAATAAAGTCCTTTGTTCTTGCATCAGCTCTAACACCTTAAGTGTCAGTTATCCCCTTCATTGGCTTGTTGCCTCTGTCTTATGATGCTGCTCTGAGAATACTTTGTAGGTCTTCTCTGTATGCTCTCACAGGTTCCTCCTATGTGCATCCTGAGTTCTAACAGTTTCTGATCACCCCCCAGCCCTGCATCTCCCCATGTTTTCACACTGTCTTTCCTCTATGCGTGTGTCTGTCTCTCACACATAATTCCTTCTGTAAGGGCATTAGACATATCAGATTAGAGGCCTACCCTATCCCGGTATGATCTCATCCTAACTGATAATACCTGCAATGAACCCAAATAAGGATATATTCTTCTAATATACGGGGAGTTAGGACTTCAAGATGTAAATTTGGGGGAGTGGGAATTAAACCAAACCTGTAACACTGATCAAGATTTGCAGCCAGTGTTATTGGCATTGCCTTTAGAATCATCTCTACCAATTTTTTTTAAATGCCTCATGCTAAAAAGTGTCTAAAGAAGGAAAGTCCAAACTCTTGTTATTGAAAAACTCTTTTTGTTATTTCCTTCAATGGAAATAATTTGAATGTCACATGAAAGAGGCATATCAACATACTTGCTTCCTACAAAGTTGTTGTATCCAAGGATAACAATGAGAACATAAAAACCCTAGTGATATATTCTATTACCAGTCCAATGAGAAGTCTTGATAGACTGGGTTTTATTTAACTGAATGCCAAAAACAAAAAAAAAAACAACAATAAAACCTACTGTTAAGGATAGTTTCCAGACAGGCATGGTGGTGCATACCTAGAATTCCAGTATGTGGGAGGCTGAGATGGGAGGATCACAGGTTCGAGACCAGCCTCAGCATTTGATCCTGTTTCAAAATAAAAAAGGTCTGGGGCTGTAGCTCAGAAGTAGAATGCCCCTGCATTCAATCCTTCACAAACAATAGTTATTTAAGTATTTATGTGAGTAGCTATTTATTCTCTAGGAATAGGCTTTGTTAAATAAGCAGAAAAATTACTTTCAACTATAACATTTTAGAACTGTGTTATAGCGCCCTCAATTTTGAATCCAGTAACATGTTTTGTTCCTGACCTTGACACCGTGTTCTCAGTTATTGCTATTCTGCAGCACTGCCCACCAAAGTGAACATTTCATTTGACTACTAAATTTCAGTAATAATAAAGTCACAAATTTGCCTAGGGCAGATGTATTTCTCTTTAACTAGTAATGAAGTAGATAATCACAATTCAAGATTTGAAGGTAATAAAACTGGGTTCAAAATGATGCTAAGATTTTAGAACAGGATCCAGGTGAATTCAAAGTATCACATCACCTCCTTCTGCCTTCTCCTCTTGGCCTGCCATAGAGTTAATCTCCCCAGTATGTGATTCCTGAGGCTGTGTGGTAAGTCCTTAGCAGATGGCCCCTCGCAGGCTCCCTCCATAAGGACCAGCTCCTGGCAAGACCTCTAACCTCCCCTTTCAAAGTCAGACCTTGTGAAATTTTTAAAAAATTAATCACATCCAGTTGTAACAACATACTGGTAATCTAAATATATTTTTAAGAGACCTGAGTATAGGTCAAAGAAATGAAGAGATCCTTTGGGGAAGGTTAAGTCAAGGAGGGGGTACTTTGAAAGGCTAAATTTCCCTGGGACCCTGAGAGCCATCCACTTGCCCTACATGTAAAGCAAAAACTCACCTGTATTCAAGAGGATTTGCTCTCCTTGCTTCAGATTTATGGCCTGCATGATTATTTGAGTTCAGAAGAGAGGAGCGCTGAGCTCATTGCTCCTGACAGAAAGAAGCTGAGCTTGCTTGACAGCTTTGTGTTAATATGATAACTCTGAAATGGGATCCATGAGACACAAAATGAAACATAAAAGAGGAGGTGAGGAATTCAATTAATGCTGCTCTGATTACAAAGAGGAAAGTGGAGAAACAAGATCAAATAACTAATCATCCAAAAAAGAAATCAGCTGCAACTTGGATGGGGGTGCCCGGTAGGACTCAGATCACCTGATTTTAAAATCATTGATGAGACAACCAGCTCTCTCTCCTGATGGGATATTCCACTACCTAGGAATTCATCTTGCTTCGACTACACCCCACACACACATCACACTTGCATTTGCCTCTAGATCAGTCAAATTATAGGAAAACATAAAATGAGGAAACATATTAAAATATACCATAGGCATTGATATGGGAAAATCTATACTGGGAAACACATCAAATGACTTAGCTTCTTCAACAAATGAATGTCAAGGGAAAAAAAATAAGATGAAGGAAAGACCTAGATTAAGAGAAACCTTAGAAGAAAATCAAAGCCAGGTGTGATAGTGAACACTTGTAATCCCAGTACTTGGGAGGCTGAGACAGGAGGATCACAGGTTCAAGGACAGCCTTGGCAACTTAGCAAGGCTCTCAGCAACTCAGGGTAACCCTTTTTCAAAACAAAAAATAAAAAGGACTGGAGGTGCAGCTTGGAGGCAGAATGCCCCTGGGTTTGATCCCCAGCACCACAAGAAAAAAAAAAGAGGAAGGAAAATCACAGAAGTCTTATTTGGACACAGACCCAAACAAACAATGAAAAGAAATTTTATATAAAACAATTTCAAATTTAAACTGCCTAAATACTCAATGATATTTAGAAAGTATTGTTAACTTTATGTGAGATGATGGCATTGTAAGCCTTCTTACTTTTAAGGTCTCACCTTCTAGAAACATGTGAATGAGCCAAGTGGGTTGTGAAATGACATGGTACCTAGGATTTGCTTCTAAATATTAAAAAGGGTGGAGGAGAATGAGTATGAGTGTAAATAAAGATTAGTCATGAATTAATAATTGTCAAATCTAGTTAATAAATATATTATGTTCATTATGTCTTCCAAGTCACTTTGTATATACTTAAAATTTTCCAATAAAAAGAGGTTAAAATATTGAGTTTACAATGATGTTTCAGAGAAGAAAAAGTAAAAAGAAACTTGAAGTCAATGCAGGCCACCTTTGATGCATTTTGTTGCAAATCCAAGCCAGCTGTAAAGTTCAGGGTTGGGGGTCCCCGTTGATACAGCAGAGGATACCTGGTACAGCTCAACCTGTTCACCTGGGATTTTCGAAGAATCCCTCTATAACCCAGTCTTGAATCCGCCTCACAGTCTGAAACTTTAAACTCAATTACCTCAGTCTGTATGAGATAGTAGGTCCTTTCCTTAGTTAGGTTTGTAAATTTTCTACCCTAGGAAGGTATGAAAAGAACTAAGGAAATTATGATGTACCGCCACTAGTTTTCTGTGCTCTGGATTTGGGAATACACTTTTTTAACCATCGGGATAATCTGAGAGCACTTGTTATTCTACAAGAAATGCTCTGACATATAATCCTTGTGATTTCAATTTGAACTATGTAATGAACATATGATTTGATATTTTAATCCAAAAAATATACAATCCTCTTATTTGTTTCTGAATGGCATTTGAAAATTGATAACCTGATTTTCTACAGGTATAAATTGTTTTATTGGGTTATAAAGATTGTTTAAGAGTTTGGAAAAATGATACCATGGAAGGTATTTGAAATATTTGAGAAAAATCAGGATATTTATTTTCTGTTTTGTGTGTATGTGTGTGTGTGATGCTGGGGATTGAACCCACTAGCATTCTACCTCTGAACTATACCCTTAGCCCCATTTTTTTTTTTATTCTTTATTTGGAAGCAGGGTCTCGCTAAGTTGCTGAGAGCCTAACTAAGTTGCTGAAGCTGGCTTCAAACCTACTATCCTCCTGTCTCAGCCTCCCAAATACTGGGAGTACAGGCATGTGCCACCATGCCTGGCCACACTTATGTTCTAAATGTTAATTCTTAAATGTTTAAAGGAATTTATCTTACTAAATATTTTTGTACTGACAATTGAACCCTGGGGCATTCTACCTCTGAGCTACACCCCCAGCCCTATTTTATTTTATTATTTTATTTTGAAACAGGGTCTTGCCATGTTGCTGAGGGTTTTGCTAAGTGGCTAAGGCTGGCCTCAAATTTCCTCCTGTCCCAGTCTCCCAAGTACATGGTATGCCACCATGTCCAGCTCTTACTAAATTTTAACAGGGTCAAGTATTAATCTGGAATCAAAGAACAAGTGGAAATAATTGTTCCTTTTTTGTAGAAATATTAGTCAGTGTATAAATAGAATACAAATTTAAAGCTTAATGCTAAAAGGTTTTTTAATGGATAACTTTAATAAACTGAGTACTAATTTAGGACCCAAGTCACCACAAATAGTCCCTTCCAAACACAAAACCTCTCCCAGGAACTAAAAAACTTAAATGACAGTGATTATGACGTCCCACAGACAGAATCAGGAACAGATAATCTTAAAAATATTTTTTGTTAGCAAGGAAAGAGGCGAGGGGGATATCCGGACCTCATTTCTTCATGAGGTTGGGGATCTACAAAGTCATGAGAAGCAAAAAAAGAGAATAAGCAATGCATTGTTTTCTCCTGTGAATAGTGAAAAATAAATTGGGCTAATTTATTTATAATTTTCAGGACTAGGTTGACAAATTTGGAAAACCCAGCAGATCTATGTTTTTTTAAATGCACTTAAAGATACATTATTGGGTTGTGAAATCAATTTAGTGAGCCACTATGTCACACAGTAAGGATAAATACTACTTCATGACACTTTTTATTTCAGCTGACTTTACTGGTAGCTATATATGTTTCTTTTTGGACGTGGTGTTCAAAACAGCTTGAAAGCCACTCCTATCGATCACTAGGTCTGTTTTAAAAATCCTTTATAATTTTTTCTAAAAGGTAAATATGTTATTTTTCCAATTACAAATGGAAACAAAACATTGTTGCATTACAGAAATGGATAATAAAGGTTTTTAAATCATCTACAAGCCTACCACTCATTTTGTTGTATACAAAGGATGGGCACCAAAATCTCTCTTAACAAATTTTACATGGGGGAATAAAATACTTGGTGGGTCTTAAGATAGAAAGTAGAATGTGAGAGGCCCTGAGCTGAGCAGATCCGTTCTGTGGGAGACACGGGGAGGAGATTTTCTGTTGCCAGAATAATGAGAGTAGAATTTAAGAACAGGATGAGAATGAAGTCAGTAATGTAGTTGAGGGTGTGGGTTCTACAACGTGACCTTTATCTCATGACTTCCTTGAGTCACTCTGATAAAATTATTGAATCCGTTAAATGTTTGAGTACAAGGGAATTTTTATAGGAACTGATGAAAATTTTGAATGTCGTGGCATTGAACACAAATGAGATACCACATAAACAGAGAATATGAAGGCTGGGAGGAGCATGAGCGAATTATCCCCAAGAACTAGCAAATGTTTTGAGAAGGTGACTCCTCCAAGGCCAGGTGCTGGATTTCAGGTCAGGTTTAACTATATCATTGAGTCAGTAGGGCATCTGTCAGGTCGCAGCCTTCCCAGATGGGTGTGTAGATGTGTGTATAAAATGTGTGCATCTGGGCCGGGCGTGGTGGCGCACGCTTGTAATCCCAGTACTTTGGGAGGCGGAGACCGAAGGATCAGGGTTCGCAGCCAGCCTCAGCTCTCTCTCTCTCTCTCTCTCTCTCTCTCTCTCTCTCTCTCCTTAGTGAGGCCCTCCACAACTTCGTGAGACCCGGTTTCAAAATAAAGTATAAAAAATAGGGCCGGGGGTGTAGCGCAGAGGTAGAACGCTCCTGCGTTCAATCCCCGGTACCGCAAAAAAAAAAAAATGTGTGCATCTTCTGTGCATTTGAGAAGGTGACTCCTCCAAGGCCAGGTGCTGGATTTCAGGTCAGGTTTAACTATATCATTGAGTCAGTAGGGCATCTGTATGTCCCTATCGCTCTGAACTTCATTATGATGTGAGATTTCAATGAACCCATAAAAGCATATTTTATAAAAAGAAAAAAAGAACTTTGGGAGAGCACATTAATAGTCAGTGGAAATAAGTGTTAATTCACATTCTTTAAGTGGTTTATGTGAGCCAAAAATCATATGAAATATTGCGGAAGGATCCTAAGAAATAAACAGTACAGCTCCTGCCCTCTCAATAAGCATGTAGTCAAGGACATAAAACATAGATGCTGGATATGGGTTAAACGCATTACAAAGCAACATGCTATAATATAATGATAAAAATGATACCTCGGTTAAAAAAATGTGTACATATACACATCCACTCTTTACCCAAATGGAATAATCCTACATATGTTGCTTTGCTATCTACCTGCTTAGCTTGTCATTTTTATGTCAGAAAACACAGGTCCCTGTATGAATAACTTGTGGTATGCTCATACAGCGAAATATTTACAGTTACACATATCAACAAGGGTGAATCTTAAAAATATTCATGGGTGGCTCAGTGCCCAGGGTGGTCAGGCACAGAGAAGGGGCCCCCAGGGCTGAGGTGGCTCAAAACTACCTACCGGTGGTGTGCTGGGTGCTCATAAGCATGCCCTCTACACTGCAGAACTTGTCCAGACAGGAGAGGCCACCCAGAGCACAGCCAGAGACCAGCATAAGGAAGGGTAACCAATATGCCAAAGGGGAGCATCTCCTAGGGTATGACACTTCAGCTGAGACCTGCATGAATGGGTGCACCGTGGAGAGGGAACAGCAGATCAAAGGCTCAAAGACACACTGGAAGAAAGGAAGGCAGGCCAGGCAGGTGAGTGAGGCTGGGACTAGGGAGGTGGATTGCAGCTCTGGGGAGAACAGGGGGTGTGGTATAAGATATGGCACCCAGACTTCATCCCAGCAGCCAGTGGAGGGTCCAGGCAAAGGAGCAGTGCCAGAGACTTCTGGCAAAGGCAGAGAAGGGTGTGTGGGTGTAGAGGCTCCTGCCCAGGCAGAAGGCTGTTGCAGCGAAGGCTGGTGCTGAGAGGTGAAAGGCATTGTGGGTGCTGCTCACTGCTTGTGTCAGGCACTCCCCTTGGGCCTGGCAAGCAGTTGTAGCTCCATGAACATTTGTGGAAGGAACAAAGGCATGCTCAGCCTGAGGTGTTGTCGGAACAGGGTGATGGCAGCAAGGGAGAGAAAAGGGAAAAGATCCAAGCCAGTATTTGGGGGGGAAGGAACCAACATGACTCAGAGGTGGATTCAATGTCAGGGCTTGGAAAGACAGAAAAGAGTCCAGGATAAGGCTTGGTGACCCCGGATGGACGGTACAGACGTGGTCTGCAAGCCAATGTTCTCTTATATACATGGTTTCTCCAGCCAGTAGCTAGTGACTGACTGCCTCTGGCCCCATGCAGGGGTTTCAAGCGTGCCCTAAACACTTCACTCTGGGAAAGTGAGTGTCTGAGAAGCTGGGAGACAAAAGCCAACCCAGAAGTAAGAGGAGCCGGTCTCCTGAGTCCAGGAGCAGTATTAAGACATTTCTGAGAGTGGGGTTGGAAGGTCCAGTCAGCCTGGTCTGGGGTGCTCCCTCTTGGACTTAGATTTGACCTGGGCGACATTTAGAACAAACTACCTTCTCTGAGTTATTGCCACACTTTCTGCTGTGGATTAGGCATGAAGGAGCAAGCAGAAGAGAAGGGCAGCCCCAGTGGGGACAGGTGCCTGCAGCCAATCTCTGCTGCAGGGAAAGAGGGCCCAGAAAAGGGAGGCTTGGTTGTAAGCAAGCAGCATTACGGAGGTCTCTGAGAAGGCAGTGACAAGCACCTTGGAGCCAGATCATCAGAAAGGGTTCTACACAACCAAGGGCCAACCATCAGCATGTGCTGAAGGGCCTCAAACCCAGAGCCTGTACCCAGGGTGGCATTAATGCTCTAGATGGGGAGGGGAAGGCCTGGTGACCCTACCATGACAGGAGAGAAGTGTAGGGACAGGAAACCAGCTGGACTGACAGTGCCCCACACACACACTTTCTCTTAATGCTCTAAAATAATTTAATTTGGCATGTGTATTATTCTCTAACCAATTATAATAAATCAAAAAGTATCATTTATTCAGACAAAAAAGTGGATGAATCTCAAAAAAACTCAGATTACATTATATTCTGATTTCTTATTTAAAGTTCAGAACCAATCAAAAAAGTTAAGCAATATCAAGTTTAGAGATATAGTTTCTAATAATATAAACAAACAAAAACAAGATTTTGGGCAGTGATTCCCTCTGAAGGGATGTAAGTGAGATGTAGCTGCAGCAGGGCACACCAGTTGGGTCATGTTCTGTTTCTCAACATGGAGAACAGTAACATGATTGAGATTTTTTTGTTCATTATTTTTTAAACATGATGGACTGTTTTTATCCCTCTGCACATATTTTACACAAAGTTTACAGGTAAAAACATAAGAAAAGATAGACATTAAGATTTGAGAAAGCTGGTCAAAATCTAGGTACTGTGTGGAACTATACGATGTTTTAAAATTTTAGGGTAAGTGATCCACATTTTTCTTAAGTGGATAATGTTATGTAAAAATCAAAATGTGGGTCTTATCTTGAAAATGTGGTAGATCTGGCAATGCCAAGGCCACAGTGACAACGCACAATCCGCTGGGCCGGAGCAGCCCTTTGGGCTTAGAGTGTTTGTTCAAGGTCTCACAACGCCCTGCCACTTTCCATACTTCCTCAAACCTTGTCTTAGTCCTATTTGTGCTGTTATAACAGAATGCCTGATACTGAGTACTTTATAAAGAACAGAGTTTTATTGCTTACAGTGCTGGAGGCTGGGAAGCCCAAGGTCGAGGGGCCTGCATCTGATGCGGGCCTTCTTGCTATGTCATCTCATGGCAGAAGGTAGAAGAAGGAGTATGAGTGTGTGTGTGTGTGTGTGTGTGTGTGTGTGTGTGTGAGAGAGAGAGAGAGAGAGAGAGAGAGAGAGAGAGAGGAGAGAGACCAAAGTCATACTTTAAACAGGAACTCACTCCAAGATAACTAACCCACTCCTGTGACAACATTGATCCACTCATGCGGTCTTTGCCCTCAAGACCTATTCATCTTTGAAAGGCCTCACCTCTCAGTGTTATACCACTGGGAATGAAGTTTCCAATACAAGAACTTTGGAGGACACATAGTTTTAAGCCACAACAAGTCTGGACCCTGGGAGCATTCAGTTTTGTTACTCCCACAACCATCTTTAATGGCCACATAATGTAGTAATTCTGCAACAAGTAATCTAATCATAAAACCCATGTAAAACTTTACAGTTATTTTCTTAGGAAATTCCTAAGTAGAAGTATAATGTGTGGGTCAAAGGATATTCTCATTTAAAATTTATTTTTTTTATGTTTTTATTGGTGCATTGTAGTCTCACTTCACAATGAGTATCAGTTTGGTGTTAACATACATGCACACAGCTCTTGGTGTCCCTCCCCCCGCTTCCCCCCCCCGCCTCCCCCCCACATGTAGCACTGAGAATGATGTTGGTATAATCTCACATATACACATTGTTTATGACAGTAATTCCATGGA